>JAQIXJ010000687.1:0-28853 GCA_034700185.1 Phthiracarus laevigatus
TATTTTTCAGTCTTTTTGGGGAAAACTTAAGTCACGACACGCGCCAACAGCCACACGCGCCAAACTGCCGGATGACACGAATAAGAGTATAGTTTGGGACGAAAAACGTAAACAATGGATTGACACTGCGGACAGAGATGCGCCATCTGGTGGTGTGGACAATGCGGCGATGAGTGGACCACCGCGTGCTCCACCACCAGCAACACCATTCACTGCGTCGAGTAGTGGTAACGCGCGACGATTCCGTGGACAACGATATGTGGATGTGTTCAATACAAATAATAATACAATTAAATCGAAATAAAATTTATAATTAATTTATAATTAAAATTGATTTCAATTTATTTAATTAATTCATTCATTGATTGCATTCAAACATTTCAATTGAATTGATTTGTGTTGACAGCGCGTGTCCATCATTCGTAGTGCGCGCGTGTGTGTCAGACATTGCGTCAACCAATCGTCGCGCATTCATAACCATTGTCTCATAATCATCATTATCTTCATGACACGAGTCAATATGATATGACGTCATAATGATTACGAAAATCAATAAAAACAACGAAATAGTGTTTAATGATAGCATTTGTCAACACTAGAGGGCGTGTGTGCACAACACTCATTGATTGACGTCATTCAGTTTATATGTGTGTATGACGTCATAGTGGTGTCAGAGATGGCGTCGTTGCTCAATCACAATCACTCGTCAGTGTCACAACCGTTGACCACAGCCGCTATTACGGCGACCGCGGTGTCCAATACATCTTCATCTTCTTCTGGTCGATGTGGCGCTCATTCGCAGATTACGTACAAAAACCTCAGGTTTCTCATAACAGGTAATGTGTGTGTACGCGCGTGTGTATGTGTATTGACTGACGCGTGTGTCCATCCATTCACAGATAAACCAAACGATTCGACATTAAGTCATTATATCGAAGAACTAAAACGGCATCGCGTTAAAGATGTCGTACGCGTTTGTGAAAGGTATGTAAGCGGTAAACAGTGATTGTTATTGTCATGACAACCAATTCAATTCCAATTCAATTTAGCACTTATTCTGCATCAATACTACAGTCCAATGGAATAACTGTTCATGAAATGGTTTTTGCTGATGGAACACCTCCGCCACCAATTATTATAAAACAATGGTTAACATTAATATGGAAACGATTTGATGAAGACATTGATTCATGCATTGCTGTTCATTGTGTGGCGGGTTTGGGACGCGCGCCTGTACTCGTTGCCATTGCTTTGGTTGAAGCAGGCATGAGGTATGAAGAAGCGGTTGAATTGATCCGATCAGTACGTCGTGGTGCAATCAATGCAAAACAATTACAATATTTGTCAACATATAAAAGACAAACAAAACGAAGAAAACAACAAAACAGTTCAATTCAAACAAATAAGAAGTTCTGTTCAATTCTATGAATGAATTGATTGATGACACGCGCTGTCAACACAATTATGTTTTTAAATGTTATGTAAAAACTAATAAAAACTTGTTTTTCTAAACCAATGAATTGGCGTTTAATCGACTTTTCCTCCCCCTTTTGGCTCCTCCGCCCCCACCACCACCTCTTCCACCACCACTTCCAGAAGATGTCTGTTGTTGTTGTTGTTGTTGTGGTAATGATTGTTGTTGTTGTGATGACATTGATGTTGACATTGATTGCATTGATGTGATGGACATTGTGTTGTCATTGTTGCTATGGTGATGAGCTAAACAATTCATTCATTAATTCAATTGAAATGGACAGGTATGATTGGTTACCGCAAACAACACGTGAACACTCGTGCGATGTGTTCGAATCAATGGACGAAACCATTTTGAATTGATCGCCCAATTGGAGGCGCGCGTTGCATATCGAACATTGCAAACACGTGATGTGAACTGAAATACAATCAATGCATGAGTGGGTGTGTGTGTGTGGGAGGGGTGGGGGTGTGAGGCGTACCGAATCGGCGGAATCGCTGACATAGAGCGACGCGCGCGTCAGCGGACGACAATTCTCGTTTACAGACGAGACACGTGTGTCGAACACGAAAGTAGTCCTCGCGACAAAGCAACGCGTCGTTCAGTGCAAACATTGTTGAGCCGTCACATGATTCCGGTCGCGCGTGACATAACGCACATTCCAAACAACTCTAAACAATCAATGAATGAATGAATGAATGAATGAATGAATGGATTGACAACACGCGTGTCACACAAACCTCGTGCCAGAATCTGTCGTCACACTTGATCACGTGCGGGTCTCTAATGAGCGCGTGACATCGAGCGCACGTGTACATTATGTGTGGCACGTGTGTCACAGATTGAATACAACTCTGTTTTAGTTTTCTTTGTGCGACTCGTGATCGCAGTTTACAGTCAACAGATGGCGATACGAGTAAACGTAAACAAACGAAACATTATTTCAACAATTTTTAAGTTTTATTTACAAAACAAATATTTTTATGAAATTTGCTAAAAAGTCAAACACAACAACAACAACAACAGTCGCACACACGTGTCATCACTAGTAGTGTCCGTTCACTACCTGTTGGTCGCGGACGTCGAATGCGGTGACACGCGTGCCATCAGAAACGGCACGTAAAACATCTTCGACGACAGAAGAAGTGTTGCCGCAGACGACACGTGTGACAACGCGTTCAACAACGACGTCATGCGCGTCAGTGTCACGTGTGCGCCACGAGTGTGCGTCACGTGTGAAGTTAGCGCATGCAAGTATGTCTCGCGAATGTTGGCCACTGCTCGATCGTCGTGCTCCACAACACCACTCGTGCCCGATGTCATGGCAACCACTTTCAACGCCACGAACTCTTCCACAGAAAGCGCGAGCGATTTGAACGCGAGTCTCACTGCGCACAACTCTTGGACCAGTGCTCCAGCTTCGAGCTCGAGTTGTTGCCACGATATGGTGTGCGACGCAGATGCCGACACTCGCGCCAGGTTTTCCGCTAAAGTTGTCATCGATGTCGCGATTTCTGCATCAACTGATTGGTTGAATGAATGGACTGAATGAATGATGACGTAATTGAATGTAATGATGACGTCATACCTGATGTTGTCGATGACGTCATTTGTCGTCCACTCATACCATCATTACTGGTCATTGCAGTGAACGCTGTGGTCGCCAATACTAATAACACGTGCCATGAATGCGTTAATAACTGTATATTAATGGATATGAATGACCTTCACATGACCTTCAATGTCACATCTCATATGACATACCTGTGTATGAACATGTACTGGTAATTGATCATAAAATGGTAATCGTTTTGTCCATTGAACCAAACGATAGACAATTGAATCACCAATTGAACATAAACGTTCAGACAGATCCGATGCATGTGGTGATGTTGTTGTTGTGGTTGTTGTTGCTGTCATTTCTGGACTTAATGCACAGAATTCAGCAAAATCATCGCATTCAATCAATGCTGTTAATAATGCATCACAACTGCAATACAATACAATTCAATTCAATACAATAACAATGGTAACACATGATGACGTCATGCATACCGATCGCGATCCATTGGTTCACGTGTTGACACCATTTCAGTCATTTGTTTATGAATTGGACTTATATGACCGCGTGACTCATTGGACGGCGTGGGCGCCGATGAACCGCATATCGCAGGATATCGTTGAAGATGTGATGCTGCGATGGCAAGTGGTTGAGGACTTGTTAATGCAGATTTAAGAATGGTTGCTGTCGGTGGTGCTGTACTCGTAACTGGAACAACACTCAATGATGTACCACTACTACCATTCACATTCTACAATACAGTATTAATTGAATGAATGGCTTTGGACACACACGCGTTGCCACACATACCTGACTCGAAATGGCTTTTTTATGTTTTCTATATTTAACTTTATAAAGATTATAAACGGCACCACTATTACGCCCGCCGGGCATACGATCTTCACGTACGGCTGCCAATACCATTCCTTGTCGTAAACACTTCTGGAAACGACAATATTGACATCGATTTCGTTGTTGTTTAGTTATAGCGCATTGTCCATCAGCGACACACGTGTACACTCTCTTGTTCTGTACTGTGCGTTTGAAGAAACCCTTTAATCAGAGAGAAAGTGAATGTGAATGAAGGGGTCAATGGTATGATGGATGACCTTGACCTTACCTTACAACCTTCACACGTTATGATACCATAATGCAAACCCGTTGCTCTGTCTTCACATATCATACAAACCATCGGTTGTGTTGTGCCCGCAGCCACGTGTCCCATCACTTCGCTTCCAGTCACTGCCGGCGCGTGTGATACCAATGCAACGCTCGCGCCAACACTCGACACAACACCTGTGGACACACCCGATGCCGCACTTCCATCACTGTCCGACACGTGTGGTGTGGTTGATGTGGTGGTCGAATGGGGACTATTAGAGTTAGATCCACCCGCACCCCCATTCACCAATGGTGGAGGTTGACACGTGGTCCACACCATTGTCTTGTTTGGACCCGCGCCCGGAATCGTTCCCATCAGAAGTGGAGTGATGTTAGAAGTGGTAGCGCGCGGCACAGACAGATCCATGACCGCCGATGACGATTCGTCTTCGGCACTGGTGGCCGAATCGGACGGCGATTGGGATGGAGTGTCGCTGTCGTGTTGTTGTTGGGTGTGTTGGGTGGTGGGGGTTGTTGTTGGAGTTGTGTTGGTGGGGGTTGTGATGATGGGAGGGGAAGAGTGGTTAGAAGTGGTTATTGAAACGACTGCGGCGTCCACTTTACGTCGTTTTAGTTTGTATGAGTGAAACAGTGACATAATGTTTGGTAAATCACATGAAAACTGGTTTCAAAACAAAACAATTCACAGTTTGGTGTGAATGCACTGTAACTCACGGGTCATTCAACTCATTATACGCATGCGTATTATATGATTGCATAACAGCGTTCACAACACTGAAGGTTATCGAACCCTTGAAGCGAACGCATAAAACAGTGAATGAAGTTCAATGACCGCTCGATTCGCTCACACAGTGACCCAATTCAGTGTCGTTCACACTCTCTCTCTCTCTTATATATGATACCAACCTTGATATGTTGTAATTGTTGAGATTGTTGGATTAATTCAAATCACTTTCACATTTAAATCATTATTAAATATTAATTAAAATTCACTTTTAATACAAATATTTTAAATCAATTTTTAATACAATTTTCAAATATATTTGAATGAAAACAGTTTTTAATAAAACAGTTTCAAACATAACATTGGATTGAAATCAAACTGAAAACTGTTTTCACGAAACTCTGCTTCAGTTCACTCACACACACACACTCGTGCCCCACTTACACAACAACGACATCTATCGATTTATTTATATTCCCCGCACAACACACCATTCATATCCACTCATTCCCGCCCGCACCGCACCGCACATCCCAACCCAACCGCACCGGCACATCAACCGCGTGCGTCAACATTCCCGTGTATGGTCACTCGTGTGTTTCATTTGAAGTGTCATTCTCTCGTGTATTTCACGTTAACGTGTACGCGCGCGTGTGTCTGTCTTTCTGTCTGGAGGTCAATGTCTTGCCCTTTACGTATGTTTACGCTCTTCATTCATAGATGTCAGCACACATACTGTCCGTGAAACTATTCATGATTACAGTAATAGTCACCAGATGTCGACACGTGTTCAATTGAATTCATTTCTTTGTTATAACGAGTGCACGCGTGTGTTTCTCGTAATAAATGACACGAGCGTTCACTGCTTTTTGCGTTCGATTTTCGTTTGAAATTTAAGCCAAAATTTGTCTAAAATTTTGACGGAAAACAGAACAAACAAAAACAGATTTAAAGATTTGATTACAGTTTTGGTTATTATGTAACAAATAATTTATTGTTTTTGTTCGTTAACTCAAACAGTAAACACTTTTATGTGATTTTGGTTCCAAAAAGTCTGCGAAAATAAATGAACAAAATTTTTGTTACGCGTTATTAAACACGTGTTCTTTTAAAACAATCCTTTATTTAAACTATAATTACAATGAAAACTATTTATATACAACACAACACACAAAAACAATTTATTTATTTAAAACAACAACACTTTATTTTATTTCAATTTTAATATTTTTTGTACAAACAATTTAATATTTAATTTTATAAATGAATAAAAATAAATAATTAATAATAATAGATAATAGTGTTGATAGTAATGAGGTTTTATTGTAATTATTTGGTGAACTAATCATTAGTTTTCTATAAATAAACTTTTCGATAAGTTTTGGAACAGTTTTCGTTTGGGTTTAGTATTACTTCCGTTCACATCAACAATGAATGCAAACATTAATAAAAGTATTTTTATTATTATTAAACAGTTTTGTGTTTACACTTAAAACCGTTTTTATGACATTATATGACACATGAATGATGAGAACGATGTATAGTATAGTATACTGTATGTGTGAGTCATAACGCGTTTTAATATTATTATTGATTACATTTCACTCAAACAACCAATCAATGAATGAATAAAACTTTTTATTCCAAAACTTTTAGTTCTAATGATATCTAAAAGTGTTTTCATTAGTTTTCCACCAAAAACTATTTCAACGTTCATCATTTAGAAACACATTTTCATTCATAGATTCAATGAATTGATTGACAATATTGTTGAGTGAATACTGAAGACTGAAGTGAAGAACACCCACAAACAAAAACAGTGAAAACTGAAAACTGGTCTTAAATTTATTGGTTTGACAGTCGAACTCATTGAACACACTATACTATAGTGGTGGTCGTGGGTGTTCTCAAATCACATCTATGTTTGTGTCGTAAAAAACGTTTTCCTAATTGTTATCAATTGTTGACTATTTATGCTTTTATTGCAATGCTTTTCAACTGAACCAATCAAATGAATTGTCCAAAACTTGAATTTTTTACGATAAAAAGAAAAAACAATTTTAAAACTAAACTAAAGTAAAGTAAAGTAAAGATTGGTTTCGAAGATAAAATGGTTATAAAAATAAAATAATGATTAACAGAGAAGACAACGCAACGCGAGGCAATGCAACGCGTACAGTAATGCACAATAAAATGAATCATTACTATTACTGTATTACTGTTTATGTTATGTTTAATAATACTGTACACTCATTATACTCGAGTCGTGAGTGTGAGTATGGGATGGAGCATTGAATCGTGATCATCGTGTTTAACTCATCCCTAAAACACAACAGTTTTTATGCTTTAATTGAGTTTTACTTTGTTTTAGCGTTTCGTTCATTCATTCATTCAAAATCACTATTCATTCATAAAATCGTGATTTCCGGTCAAAACTATTCGTGAAACCACACTATATAGCACTATAACACACACACGCGCGAGTGTTCATTAATGAAATGTGTATTAGTTTTCCACATCGACAACAACTTCCAATGGATTTGAATCTTGAAGATGTGTTTGACGACAATGATCATCACAGAATTGATCATCAATTGAATCACTAGTACATTGTGTGGATAGAAGTGAATGTGTTAATGCATGTCTTCTTAAATCACAATTTCTTCGGAATACTTTACCACATTCATTACAATTATATGGTTTAATATCAGTATGGGTTAATAAATGTGTTTTAAGATTTGATCTTTGATTAAAACTTCTTCCACATGTTGGACATTTATGTGGTGAATCATCCATATGAAGAATACGATGAACAGCTAATGTTCTCGATTGACAAAATCCTTTTCCACATTCAATACATTTAAATGGTTTCTCTTTTGAATGAATATAACTATAATAATATAGATTATAGATTAACAGATATGGATTAACGGATTAACAAACAAACACATACCGATGATCTCTAAGATGATCCTGTCGTCTGAATGCTTTATTACATATATCACACGTGTATGGTCTTTCATCCGTATGTGTTCTTTCATGGATTAATAAATTATATGATTTTGTAAATCTTCTTTGACAATATTTACAAATAAACTCTTTCTTTGGTCTGGAACTTCCACGACCAACACGTGACATCTTACGTGAAAAGAAATCATGATGTAATGATTGTCCAACACTTCCAACCGAAGACACGTGTGATGATATATGCGCTGCAGTCGTCGATGATGACGACGCGTGTGATCCATATAACGATGTTTGCATATAATCATGAAATACTGATTGTTGTGATTGTAATTGTTGTTGTGATTGTGTTTTATTGTTGTCTTGTTTTGTCGCCGATTCCGCTAAACGGGAAAAATCAAACTTATTTGTGGATTCTTTTGTTTGTTTTGGTGATAATGATGTTGTTATCAATGGTTGTACACTTCCAACACTTCCAATTGGTGATATCTGTGATGATGATGATGACGATGGTGATATTAATCCACCATGAATTGATTGTGATTGTTGTAAATGTTTGAATGCAATGGCGGCGTACGCCGATTGTTGTGCAGCGCATGCCAATAAGAATGGATATGGAAATGCGTGTGAATGTGTGTTTGGGATTAATGGCATAACCGGTGGGATTAGACAATGGCTTAATAATGGATTAGGATTAGTTGTATGTAATGATGGCATCATATGATGATATGGTTGCTGTGTTTGTGTTTGTGATTGTTGTGTACGCGCGTGTCTTCCACGATCATTTGACTGGGAATTTGTTTCTGTAATAAAATATAATGAAA
Organism: Phthiracarus laevigatus; assembly: GCA_034700185.1. NCBI lineage: Eukaryota > Metazoa > Arthropoda > Arachnida > Sarcoptiformes > Phthiracaridae > Phthiracarus > Phthiracarus laevigatus. Next base: position 8,670 of record JAQIXJ010000687.1, read on the forward strand.
TGATTTGAACCTATAATACAATACAATTTGAAGTGTTTTTTGTGTTGTGTTGGGGGCACACGTGTGACACTGAATTGTATGAGTAATTGACTTCGACTGAATTCAATGAATATAAGCTAAGCTTAAGTTTAAGTCTAAACACAACATGATGTCCTGTTTTCTAGTTTTTTAGGCAGAAATGCGATCCAAAAGTATATGTCTTGCTGTGTATGTCTGGAATGGTATTATATTCAACAAATATTCCAATCATTACTACTGTCGTATCGAAGGCCAGACACATATACAGTAAAGCAATACTGTACTGTATTAATGATTAGATTATATAAGCATTTGTGAGCGCGAGTGTGTATTAAAATGAAAACGATTTCTTAAACTCTTACTGAATGTTATAATAGTGTGTTAAGTGACACTTAATTGTCATTTGAAATCACAATCACAATGCGGTGAAGACAATCGCAAACACAATATTTGTGTTTATAGAGTGAGTGAACACACGCGGCAAACATGAAAGCTTTGCGTCGTTTTGTGCCGTCAAAAGCAAAAGCAGTTATAACTTATTAGTGATAAGATTAGAGAAGAAATGAAGAAAAACCGCAAAAACACTTCTCTTTTAACACTTTTATCATTTCAAACACATTTCTGTTTCTTATGTTTGTGTGTAACTTAGAGACAAATAAATAAATGAAATGAACATATACAGTACAGTACAGTATATTATGGTTACCTTTTGATGATTTAAACGAATGATCACTAGAAGTGGTTGTCGTTGTCGTTGTCGTCATATTATAACTTGAAATTGAATCTATAATACTCAGTACACCACACTACTACTAACAGATTCAGTGCTTTACTGTTTCCAACACATTCACTCACTTTTGCTACTTCGCTTCTTAACGTTAACTCACGACTACTGAAACATTGAAGTTGTTCGGCGTCGGCGGCGGCACAGCAGAAGCTTAGCTACCACTGCTGTTGCGATGATTGGCTACCTAATACTGTCGACGCATAACAACATATAAACTCCACCCACACTAAAATGATTGGTTATTCAACATAACACTGTGTAAGTTAAACACCATTTAAATACGATTTACTGTTAAAAACAGAATGAAAACCAAACGAAAAAACGATTTTTATTACAAAACTCAACGAAATATTCGTTTTTTTCTCTATTTATGACTCGTGTCGACAATAATCACAACAATTGAGAGGAAAAACTGTTTTAAACAATTAAATTCATTTTTAAACACTTTTTTTATTGCAAAACATTTTCTCATAAATTATAACTAAATTTCTCAATATATATGTATTTCGGTAGTTTAGTGGGGGAGGGAGGGGAGGGGGTTATAAGTAGTAGTAGGAGGGAAAGGAGGAGAAGTGTATGAAATGAGATGAGAGGGGAAAACGTTTTTATTTGAAACAATTCAAAATATTTTAAAAGTAAAAAACAATTAAAATAAATGAATGAATGAATGAATTTTAGATCAAAAGAAATGCGAAAATTTATCGAAAATTTATGATATTTTTTGGATGTTTTAATGTATTATTATTTTTTGTTAAAATGCTTCTGAAGAATGGAAGCGAGTGTATGTGTAAGTGTGTCATGCTGTGTTGAAAAGTGTGTGTAAATGAAGATCACATTACTCTTACATATGAATGTTAACCTTTGACATTATATTCATTCATTCATTCAATGATCAATCAGTCAATTGAAACCAACCATACTTATATGAAGAAGTAGATCCGGATTCATATTCACATTCCATTTCATGTAAATTTAAATGTCTTTAAGGCATAAACAGTAATGCTCTTCAATGTTGTGTTGTTGTTGTGATACTAATCTTCTTTCTTTAAAGAATTTAGTTTTAAATGCCATAACAAGTGAACAGAACAGTCTTCTCATACAGTAATTATCAGTTGTTAACAAAAAATGTAAAATAAAATTCATAATCGTCGCCGCGAGTGTCACACAAATGAATGGATTATATTATGTATTGTATTGTACAGACAGACAGACAGACAGACACACGTGTGTCACACACAACAGAACAGATTCGGAAGCAAACCATTGAATGAAATGTAAGTATAATTTGATTTAAACAAAACTACTTTTAAAATAGTATTGTGTTTTGGTTTTGAACACTATTATTAACTGTTCATAACCTTTGACCTTCTGTGGATGGGCGGCACAGACTATTGATCACTGATTATCATAACTCAAGTGTAAACCACTGGTTGTCAAACAAAACAGAGAGTCTCTTAGACTATGGTGTCATATGACGATGTGATGTGTATTGTCTGGCGCCGACCATCACCACAGTATAGACACTCGTGTGTCACACTTTCATTTGTGTGGACTACTGTTAGATATGATTCCAATTCTAATTATTGAATGAGAAGAATGAAGAGAAGAACAGGATACAAACTGGTTATTATTAGTGGAATGTGTGAACACTTATGGGATGAGGTTATGGTTATGGTTGGGTGTGAGTGAGAGTGTAAGTGTAATGTGGTGTCGGGTGCGTCATAATCATTGCTACTGTTACTCTTAATGTATTATTCCATTGATCATATCATATGAACATTCCATTCCAATCCAATTCTGTTTAAGGTTTGGCATCGCATCGCGCGAGTGTGTGCTCTCAACACACCTGCAATCAAACCATTAAATCAAACATTGACACGCGGTGCTGTTAAGTCATAAAACACGCGTAAAAGTCGTGCAATGCTTTTGTCTCAACGCGTGCAAAGCATCTGCACTCAAAGTGAACACACGCGTGCATTACACATCTGCGCGCGTGAAATGAGAGTGATTTAAACAATGGTTAAGTGAGAGAGAGAGAGAGAAGATCCGTTTGAGAGTTATAGAGGGTGCGTGCCATCAACATCAATGCGGATGTGAAATGATATTGTATTGTAGAGTATATATGAGACCACACCCTCTCCTCTCTCACACACCCACGTCAATACACGGATGTCACACACCCCGTGATCACCACCGTGTTCATTCGTGTCACGGATATATATATATATATATATTTGGATGTTATACTAATTAATTAATGAAAATGAAATTAGTATAAAATCCCCAAAAAAATCAATAAATAATTTGTTTTAACAAAACAATAGTTTTATTCTAAACTAAAACTTAATTTATTTTTTTTGTTAATTATATTTAGAACTTTATTTCAAATTTTAGTTTTAGTTTTGGTTTTCGTTTACATTTAATGTGTATTTTGTTTATGCTTTGAGGCAAACATTATGAACAACTCCTTCTCCTTCTTCTTCTTCTTCTTGTTCTTTATAGTGATTACCAGTTCGTGACTTGAATACATAAGATTGTGAACTATGATTCGTATGGACTCCTACACAACACACACATACTGTAAGTGCAGTACAGCTGCAGAAGAAGCGAAACTATTGATCAGTGAATGGATGCATGAATAAGTGATAATAATAGTGTTGTACTGTACTATGCATTCAATGCTGTGATTCTCCGCATTCCATATCTACACCCACACCACCATCAAACCCCCCCAACATAACACAACACCCCACCCATCATCACGTTTTTGGGCGAAACGCGCACAACTGACTCATCCATTCTATTGTTATAATAATCACTGAAAAAACATAACAAAATATATGATAATATTCTCTCATATATTAATGGAATCAACTCTTTATAATCAAAATTAAAGTTAATTAACAACAAATCGATTATTGTTTTAAAAAAAGTTTTTAACAAAAATAAAAAGTTTTGTTAAAAAATGTTTAAAAAATGTTTGGACGTTTAAGTAGGTTTAAGTCGGCATTTAGACTGTTATTCCTCTTTTTTTTTTGAATAAAACCTATAATTATTTGGTGTACCGAATGGTATACCGAATATGGCTAATGGCAAGGACGAGATGAGATGGTTGTTTGGATCCCACACTCGGTCACGAATTGATCCAAATGGAAGACCAAACTTATGGCAGGTTGTAATTATAGACTAATGAGTTATTGAGTTAATATAAGAGTGTATTCACTGTACACTAGTCTATGCTATGCTTACTGTTTTGCTGCTTATGTTTCGGTTCTTAAACTTTTTTTAGAACTTTAAAACTTTTTCTTTATGTTGAATACATTACACATGTCGATTGCATTAAATTACATTAAACCACAGCTGGATATCTATAAGTGTTTATTGAAAGCGTTTTTACACTTCAAAACACTTTATTAATCGATTTTAATTTCGATCATAATTAGTAACAATACTTGTCTTATTGAGCAACACTAAATAGTTTTGTTGACCTTTAACGTTAAAGTTAATCTTAGATGTAATTCCAGTTTTGAACATCAATAAAATATTTGTTAATCCTTAAGACTTACGACTATACACTCAATGACGACAACGACTACTGTATATATGGAAACAAAGAACGAATTCACGAAAAACCCTATCATTTCATGTTTTACTGTGAATTTAAAATGCAAATCCAAATAATTATTATAATTGAACGTAAATATGGTTAAAGTTTGTGCAAAATAGCCTGAGGCTGGAAATTCTTGTCAATTTGAATTTTTAAAAAAAGCAATTTCAGACACAAATTACCAGATTTTAAAATATATGTGTTTTTATGATCGAAAACAGTATATAATCATATAATTATTGAACACAACGTATTTATAATCTAATATTCAGTGAACTATTCAATTAAATCATGTGATCATTAACTCTATATGACATTGACATTCATTCATAACAATTGGTGCACAACAACAACAATAACAACAATAATTAAATATATTTTTAATGAAATCATAATAATTTGGGTCAAAAACTTTATGTTCTAAACCAATAAACTTTTTATTAGAACTTTTGGCACAAAAAATACAAATAAAACATTAGTTGTGATATGATGTCGTTGTCGTTGTTCTTGTATTATCATTGACATCAACCATAACATCAAGTGGTGCATTATCATCAAGAATATCATCGGGAACTAATAAATAATCGACAATTGGTTTTATATTAGAATTATGTGTTGTTTTCCATGGAATCAAATAAATCTTTTTCATAAGTTTTGGAAAAGTTGTTGAAATCAATGATTGTGGTTGTCGTTGTCGTTGTCGTTGTTGGTGGTGTTGTTGTCCACTCATACGTCTTTGATTACGTTGTATTCTCTCGTTATAAACAAATAATGGTTTATAACGAATATTTGTTTGTAATTGTTCATTAAATATTGGACTTCGAAAATGAATATTATTTTTATTATTATTACAAATAATATTATTTCTTAATTGTAAACCACTTGAACATAACATTGTTGTATATGTTCTCATCTCCTAAACATATAATAAGCTTATAATATACAATATAAATATAATACAATATTATGAATGACTTACGGGAACGAAGAAATAATTTTTAGCATTAATTGTGAAACAAATTAATAAAACAAATAAAAAATACTTTAAAAACATTTTTAAACTAAAATTTGATGAAAACATTTCTTTCGTTGTCTTTATATATACTATTATTACTGTGAATTGAATAACAAGTTTTGTTTTGGTTCACTTATTATTGAATTCACAATTAGTAGTGTTTCACACACACGTGTCATCATTTGGTTCAATAATCATAATTGAATAAAACATTAATTTCATTACATTTTTGAAATAATATAAAAAAAAGTTATAAATAAAAAAAAGAAGACTTTTCAAAAAAAAAGTTTTGAACTCTTGTCTGAAATTTATGTCTAAAGTACAGTGCAGTCTGAATGAATGTTTTAATGTTTTGAATACTAATGAGAAGTAATAAAACATTTTATGTAAAATAAATAATTAAATATATATTAATAATAATAACAAATGTATTATTAAAACCATTTAAACAATTAATAGATGACACGTGCTGTCACTTATAATGTGAAGTGTTATTCTATTAAAGAGAAAGTGAGAAGGAAACGGATATGAATGTCATTAATTATTTGATATTTTTACGCATTCAAATGAAAATAAATTAAATTAAAAATAATTAAATGAAATGTTGTCATAAATAATTGTTAATATAATATGTTATGAAAACATAAATTATATTTTAATATTGAGTTATCAAAACATATATAAAAACGAAAAAAATAATAATTTATTTGTTTAATGTTTTAATAAATTTTGATTTTATTAAAACATTAAAAGTAGTTTTAAAAATTTGAGTACATTTTGGTCTGATTTTTATTACAATTTTAATCTTTCAAACATTTAACTGAATTTAATGTTCAATAATTCTAAATGTAATAAATTAAAAGTGAATTTTAAATAATCCTTAACTTCTTAAGTATTAATATATTTGTCCTTCACTTGAGTCTGCAAACTGCTGTTAATTCTCATATATTTATTGACATTATATTTATAATATATATTAATATTTAAACTCATTTAATGTTTTAAAGTTCACTGAAATCAAAGTAAAAGTTGTTTTTTAAGATAACTTTTTTGATAAAAGCTTTTCTTTCTTTCTGTTTTGGTTTGGCATTGAGAATCACAGTGTGCAGTGTGTGCGCGCGAGCGTCAGAGTCAGTGTGAGTTTCCTTGACATTACGTATCAAATGGCAAATAGTATTACTATTACTGTTAATGTTAACGTAAGCATAAGTACTGTATTCACTGAATGCTTATAAACCATTGATTTCAAGGATTCAAACGCAGTTATAGTATATTAACGATGGATTCATCAAAAATCCCAAATATAACATTATTAGATGGTAATGTTATTCCAATAATTGGTTTGGGAACATATGAAGCACCACCGGGTGTTGTTCATTCGATTGTATCAATTGCTATTGATGCTGGTTATAGACATTTCGATTGCGCAGACTTTTATGAAAATGAAAACGAAGTTGGATTAGCGTTGTAAGTAATGCTGTGTTATGTGTGTGTTGGTTGTACGCGCAGTGTTGTCTATGCTATGCTTTGCTATGCATAACATTGCGATGCATACAGTACTGCTCTGTTCTGTTCTGTTCTGTTATGCACTAAAGCAGTAATACATTATGTTATACTATATAACTGTTAGACATGAAGCTATAAATGATGGAAAAGTAACACGTGATCAACTATTCATTACAACTAAAGTTTGGCCAAATTGGTTTGCCGAGGGAAGACCAACTAAATCAATTGAAAGAAGTCTTCGTAATCTACAATTTGAATATGTTGATCTATTATTAATACATTGGCCAACACCATTCAAACAACAAGATGATGACTTCTATCCACGTGATCAACAACAACAATGCCTTTTTGATGAATCAATTCAATTAATTGATGTTTGGAAAGAATTCATACAAATTAAACAAAATGGTAATTAAATTCAATTAAATATAAATATAATATTAATATTAAATAAAGTTTAATACTTTATAGGTTTAACAAAATCAATTGGTGTTTCAAATTTTAACAGGTATTAAATTAAATATATTTATAATTCATTTATATCATATAATCATTTATTAACATTTAGTGAACAAATCGATGATTTAATCCAAAATTCTTCATCGGTTCCAGTTATAAATCAAGTTGAATCACATCCATATCTTAGTAATTATCGTATATTAGAATGGTGTCGTGAACGTGGAATATATTTAACAGCTTATAGTCCACTTGCGCGAACTGGAACCGTTGAACAAAAGCATACAACATCACCATTGGATATTCCATTAATCAAAGATTTGGCAAAAAAATATGGTAAAAGTTGTGCACAAATATGTATTAAATGGCAAATTGAAAGAAATGTTATCGTTATTCCAAAATCACAAACAAAACAAAGAATTATTGAAAATATTGATATTTTTGATTTTAATTTATTAAAAGAAGAAATTGAAGCAATAAATGCATTAAATAAAGATTGGCGTAATAATACATGGGATCAATATGGCATTAATAAACATAAGAATTGGCCCTGGGCTATACAATTCTAAATATAATATAATAATACTGTAATTGGGTTCTAATAACAAACGCATAATAAAAGTTTTTTTTGTGAACAACTTTTTTGTTAAGTCTTTGTGTATACGCGCGCGCGCATAGTTATGAACAGTTTTAATGGTTTTGAGTGATGACAGTGTACTAGTATATTATAGTACTAGTATAGTATAGTGTAGTATACTTTAGTGTAGTTTTGTTATCAGTTTTATATGTGAAACATGTGTGAAATATAAAAAAAGTAGTTTTTAAGAGACAACACTTATTATCTTTAAGTTATGTTGAAATATTTAAATTACGGTAAAGTTATATAAACTGATAAAAACGAAAAAACTAGTTATAGTTTATGTGATCTTGAAGTGTGTGACACACATACATACACACATACAGTACAGTATAATTATGATTGACATCACAATACTATTAGTAATATAATATAATATGAGGTCAAATAATATTATTTTAGTTTTAAACTTGTTTTCATATTAAAACTTATCATATGTTTTAATATATCGTTAAACACGTTTAATAATATTTAATATTAATATTTCCGCATTTTATTAATTGAATTAGTCTTAAATATTATTTAATTTATAAAAATATTAATAAACTAAATGTTTATAATTAGAACTTAAAGGAAAAGTTAACTTTTTTTAGATTTTGTTAAGTTTTTTGTTTAGCATTAAAATAAAGATAAGATTTCTGTTTCTGTTTTTAGTGACTTATAGTACGCAACGAAACGAGTATTTTATATTATACTGTATTATACTGTTGTATATATGATTCTAATATATTCAATAAAAGCTTAGTGTTGTTTAAACCTTGAATTTAGATTATAGTTTTAAAGGAATTTCAAATTTGAATTTTTATTACAAGAATATGTCTGTTCTTTGTCTATAACTTATTTTTTAATAAAACTATTTTATAAATTAGTTTAAATGAATTTGGGTTAAAAATTATTTTTTATTTTAATTTTTTAGTGTTTATAAAACAACTCTTCAATCACAAGTTTAATAAAATAAAAATGATTTTCATAACAAATTGCGTTTCATTACAATTCATTTTTCTTTGTTTAAATGAATTCTAATTTTCAAGAACAAAACAAATCAAAAGTTTATTTAAGTGAAAATTTGGGTTAAATTTCTTTAAACACAAATAAAGTTTAACTAAATTTAGTTTTAATTTTTCTTTGAATTCATTTAAATGTCATTTGAATTATGAAAACGTTTTTACTTTTTATTCAAATATTTAATAAAGAAATACATATTAATTCACAATTAATTGTGAAAATAAATAATAATTATTAAAACTTATAAATATAATCCTTCAGGAGTTCCTTCTTTCTTCCGATACAACACATTATCCTTTGATTGTTTGAAATCTTCAGCATTCACTTTCATTCTTCGTTCTCTCAAAGCCATAAGACCAGCTTCAGTACAAATGGCTTTAATATCGGCACCACTTAAGTCATCTTTAGCCAAAACCAATTCATCAAAGTTGACGTCAACATTCAATGTCATTCGCGATGTATGAATATTAAAGATTCTTCGTTTTGTCTTCTCATCCGGTAATGGAAACTCTATTTTTCTATCTATTCTTCCAGGTCTTATTAATGCTGGATCAAGTGTTTCGATTCGATTTGTGGCCATAATTACCTTAACATCTCCGCGACCATCGAATCCGTCCAATTGGTTCAACAGTTCTAACATTGTTCTTTGTATTTCTCTTTCACCGCCAGAGTTTGAATCATATCTATATTTAAACAATTATTTAAAACAATAATAATAATAACAATCAAAATGTGAATACAATTACCTTTTGGTTCCAATTGCATCGATTTCGTCGATGAACACAATGGCAGGCGCGTGTTCTTCTGCCACACGAAACAATTCTCTCACCAATTTAGGTCCATCTCCTAAATACTTCTGAATCAATTCAGATCCCACCACACGAAGAAATGTTGCCGAAGTTTGATTGGCCACAGCTTTAGCGAGTAATGTCTTACCAGTTCCTGGCGGTCCATAAAGTATGACACCTTTTGGTGGTTTAATACCCATTTCTTCGTAGTATTCTGGATGTGTTAATGGCAATTCAACGCTTTCTTTAATTTCTTGTATTTGTTGATCCAAACCACCGATGTCTGCATACGTCTCTTGTGGCGCTTTCTCCAACTTCATTACATTAACCATAGGATCGACATCATCAGACAATACACCAACAACAGCATGAACTTTATGGTTAAGAAGTACACAACAATTTGGTTCCAATTGTTCTTTGTCTACGAATGACAATATTGAAACATAATGTTCTGATCCAACAGATGTTGAAACAATGGCATGATTATCATCAATAATCTCTTCAAGATTTCCCACAGACATTGGTGTTCCTCTTAAGTCATCGACTTTATTCCGTTCTTCGTCCACATTATCCTCTTTTTCGCTTAATTTAAGATTAATGGTTGCATTACAATTCTTAAGGAATTCTTCTTCCATAAGAAGCCAATCCTGTATTCGTTCCAATTTCAATAATTTCAATCTGCATCGTGAGTGTGGTGTCACTAATGGTAACTTTGATGCCGATTCCGGTCCTTTTCCACCCTTTCTTCGTCTTCCTCTAACAGTTGGTGGCGGAGGTTGTGGTGGTCTTTCCTTCTTCTGTCGTTTTGCGTCTTTATCACCATTAGCTCCTCCACCAGAACCTGATCCTCCACTATGTTGTTGTCCCTAATTATTAATTAATTATATTTAATTAAATTATAAAATCATTTCATTTTAAATACCATTTAATTTGAATATAATTTTGATTTTGAATCGAATTTTAAAACTGCTTTGTAATCAATGGCTGAATTCATACATCAATTATGTTATTATATATATTTAATGATTAATATGTGTAACATTATTTATGAATACATAATACATTATAAAGTGTTTGTATTGTTTATTTCTATGACAACAAATAAACACGTTTTTGTAAACAATTAATGATTTAAAATGAATTTAATTGAAAATAATATTTTAATTTTAATATTATTTTATATATTAATGTTATATTTATGTTTATGCGATGAAAATAATATAAATAAAATAAAGAAATTACAAATTGGTGTTAAAAAAAGAGTTGAAAATTGTTTGCGAAAGTCTTCAAAAGGAGATATTCTTCATATTCATTATCGCGTATGTATTCATTCAATCATTCATTCAATGATGAGGTCATTGACACTCATATAAATACATGTGATTTTAGGTTTATTAATATTTATGTCATACAATGTTTTCATTCAATCATTGTTTTAATCTTAAAATATCTTAAAATTTTAATATTAATTTATTTGTATCGCAAGTTTTGTATTAACGCGTTTTGTATTAACGCAATTCATAAATTAATGACGTATTAATATTTGATAAATTTAGGGACACATCTATTTATTTACGTTTTGGTTTAGCATATAGTATAATAACGAATTTTGATACGTTTTTGCTGTTTTCATAACGGGTCAGTAATCAAATTTAAATTAATTGAATTGTTGTGCGCGTGAATTGCGTTAATACAAAACGCGTTAATACAAAACTTGCGATATTAAATTTTCATATTATTTCTAATATATTGTTTTGGTAATGTATGCAACAATTAATACAAATACGATTAAAAATTATAATATTTCTTAAACTAAATTTAATATATTTTTTAATATTTAATCATTTTTAACATTAAATTATTTACTGTTTATTTAAAATTTTATTTCAAAATTCATTAAAACTAAAAATTAAATAACATTTGAATGATAATTATAATTACAATTAATGTTTTCCTTAAGAAATAACATTATTATTATTATTATGTAATAAACAATTAAATAAAAGGAAATAACAATTTAATTAAAAATGATTTCAACATATTTTAGGGAACATTATATGATTCAGGAATTGAATTTGATAATTCATATAAAAGAGGAAATCCATTGACATTTACAATTGGTATTCAATTTGTATTATATTATATGATTAATACAATTATATATACTATACTACTATACTATGGTTAGGTATGGGTCAAGTAATCGCTGGTTGGGATCAAGGATTACTTGGTATGTGTTCGGGAGAAAAACGAAAATTAGTGATTCCATCAGAATTGGGTTATGGATCAGCTGGTGCACCACCAACAATACCACCTGATTCGCCATTAGTATTTGAAGTTGAATGCGTTAAAATAGAATCACGAAAATATGATTTATGATTTAATTGTTTGTAATTGAATTAAATGATATTTAAATTTATAACCGGAACACATTCCTAATAAGAATATAAATCCAAAAATAATAAAACAAATGATTGAAAATAAAACAATAATTAATGATAAATATTCCATATATTGTTGTGTTATATATGACACGTGTATAAACAATCGACTTAAACACCATATGATTGCACTGTAATTATAGATTAGTTTTATTAGCGTTACAGCACTGCTAACTATTGTTATACTACTGTCTCGTGTTTACCTCATTAGAAATAATGATGGAATAATCAATAAACCAATATTAAATATTTTATCAATTGTTTGATTGGATGCTAATGTATCAATAACTTCAATTCTAATTGGATAATCAGGATGTTCAATATTATGTGTTATTTCCCTTTGTTTTGCTTCTTCCTCTCTTCTCCACCAACTTAATGAATCCCATGGGTCAGTCTAAATGATAATGTATTATATCATTAATGTACAATTACTATCAATATATAAACATACCATTAATTTAATATTATTTGTTGATTCCATTCTCTAAAGATTACATCAAATCATTTATTGATCAAATTTTCTTGTTTCTATGGTAACGCAGTTTCCACTCTCTTTTTACGTCTATTTCAGTAATAATTTGATTAAAACTTCATTTCTATGATTGGCTTTCATGTCATATAATTCAATGCTATTTTAAAGTAAAAGTAAGCGTAAGTTAACATACAGTAAGCTTATGATTATTTAAAGACCAATAATACTAGTATTCATAGAAATGTTGACCTAAAATACATTATAATTACTTGTTATTTGGTTTACCTTGACTCGACTCGTGAGCTTCATATGACCTCATTGTTGATTATTACGCGCATTGATCTCTATTTATTAATAATCGCTTTCTTTCTTTCATTTAGTTTAATACTATTTTATATCAATATATTCATTTAATTATTTATTTAAATTCAATACATTTATAAACATTTGGATTTTAATTAAACTTATTTTAAAATTAGATTTAGAATACAAATTTTTTATTTTAAAATTTAACTTCACGTTAGAAATCGTAAACCAGACTTATTTTTAGCATAAAAAAAATTATATTTAAAAATAATTAAAACAATGTTAAAATTGAACCAAATGTTCGCATGAATTAAAATCAGATAATAAAAATTATTAAAAAAACAGATATTTTTCAATGTTTGTAAATATCTTTAAATATATTAAATTGGTTATGAATGGTTTTGATAGCAATTAAATGTTTATTATAATAGGATTCAGACAAATCAATATACTGTTTATGTTGCGCATCCATATCATTCAATTTCGTTTCCAATTTAATTCTCTGTTCGATTGACATCTTTTCCGTTTCGCTTTGATTCGCAGATTTCGATTCCAATTCCTGTTTGATTCCATTATTCAATTGTTTGGCTGTTTTAAGTCTTTGTTGGTATTGTTTATCATTAGTCGTTAACTGCTGTTTAAGCGTTTTAATACTCATCTCGTGTTCGCGTAATTTGATCTTCATTTCATTCCATTGTTTTTCCTTATTCTTCGCCGAAACTTTCATTTCATTCAAAGCGTCGCATTGCGCTCGAATTTTTTCGATGTCTTTGAACGCTTCGGTAAACGTATCCAAAGATGGTTTCAATCCTTTTGACGATTCTCTCAAATGATCGATAGCTTTCATTAATTCCATATACTGTTTCTCTTGTTTTCGCTTTTCGTTTCGTTTGTTTTCGAGTTCAATCTCTTTCTCTTTTGTCTCCGATTGTATTCTTTCTGGCGATCGAATTAGCTTTTGCTCCAATTCAATCAATTCTTCCTTTAATTTGCTTAAATCCACATCAGTTTCACTGTTCAGTTCCTAAAATAAACAAATATAACTCATTTTTATTATTTTGAACTTTAAAATACATCTAAAATAATATTTAAACATGTTTATTAAACTCATTTATATTTACGCGTTTGTTAAGAATTTCATTTTTCACGTGTTTTGATTGTTGATCCCATAATTCACATGTTTTCTTATTTTGTTCATATTTACGCGCTAATTCACTCAATTGTTGTATTTGTGTGGATGACTTTACACCATTTGATGACAAAAACATTGATTTCTGTTCAATCGTTTGTTTCAATTCTCTAATCCTTTGTTCAATAATTTGTCGTTTTTGTGGCAAATCCGTACACTTTTGTTCAATTAGTGACCAATGATGTTGAATATTATAAAGACGTGTCCAAATCACAACAAATGCCGATAATATACGATTTGTTCGCTTTCTCTTCGGTGATATCAAATCACTTAATGCCATATCATTAATACCAATATAACATGACATGAAATATGATATTGATTTGAATATATTATTCAATGTTATCATTGATTCATATCGTTCAATGTTAGTCATATGCGATGTCGACATTAGATCCGGTTGTCCAACATTTTCCACACCAAATTCACCCAAAAATCGTATGTATAATGTGATTACAATGTCTTTTGTTGGATTAATTAATTGTTCGCGTTGTAATGGTATTGAGAATACATCGTGAATGAATCCAATCAATTCTTCTTCTGTGAATGTGTTTTCGTTTTGCATTTTAATTAATAATTCATTTAATAATAAATTCGTTTTGAGTTTAATCTAATATTTTATAATAATTTAACGTTTTTTTGCGCCAAATTGTTGGTTAATAATAACAACCAATCATAACATTTTGATTTTTGTTACAAATATTACGTTCAATTCAATTGAATGTTTTAACGCATGCGTAATATGTTTCTCACATTTCCATTCAATCATTGATTTAAACGTTATTTTAAAACAAAAACATAATTAAAATATAATAATAATAATTTAAACAATTAAAAATGAAACTCGTGAGGTTTGTTATGATTTATTTAATTATAATATAATTTTAATTTAATTATTGTTTAATTAATTTCTAGATTTTTAATGAAATTATCGCACGAAACGGTAACAATAGAATTAAAGAATGGATCAGTAGTTCACGGAACCATTGCTGGCGTTGATGTTGCTATGAATACGCATTTAAAATCTGTTAAATTATTAAATCGTGGAGGAGTTTCACAAACATTGGATTCATTATCAATACGTGGCAATAATATTCGTTATTTCATTCTTCCCGATGCGTTATCATTGGAAACACTATTAGTTGACGACACGCCAAAAGCAAAGGCTAAAAAGAGGGAAGCCATTGCTGCTCGTGGTGTCGCATCGCGTGGAAGGGGTAGAGGTAGAGGTAGGGGTGGACGAGGAGGTGGAGGAGGAGGTGGTGGTGGCGGCGGTGGTGGAGGAGGAGGACGTCCGAGTGGTGGCGCTGGTGGTCCTCCAAGAAAGCGTTTGTAGAAAAACATTTCATTTTCGGTTTTGTTTAATATTTTTGATATAATTTTGTTTACAATTAAAATAAACATTAATTTTCATTTTTTATTATTAAATCTATATTAACTTATATTATTATATAATAAAACTTATAAATTAATGAATTTATTTAAATATTTGTTTATTTCAATTGATTTGTAAATAACCGAAAACGTTTATATATTCACATAAATTTGTACATAATTCCAGTTTAACTAAAACATAAATAAACACAATAAATACATTATATTAGCATTAATTATAACAATGTTATTATAGTTTTCATCATTTTTTAAATTAGTTTTAAATGTTTTTTCATTTTATTGTAATTTTATTTTTTACACACGCTCGTGCTTAACAAATAAATGACGATCACACTCAATGCTTACTTGTACAAACAGTAGTGACATCTAGTGAAATGAGTTCACCATTTTTCCTATAAATGTTAGCGAAACACATAAATGAATTGTGACTAAACTGTGGATTATAGGAAATTTATTATGGAAACCCAGTCCACTTTGACAGAACATAAATATTTTACTAAACAAATTTAGTAAAATTATTACCGTAGTTGAGAATTAGAAAATTATTAATTAACCAAATAATTGCTAAAATAACATGGAAATAAACAAAATAATTTTTATTATTAATGATGATCTTAAAAATCAAAAACATTATTATTATTAACACAAAAATTAGAATTGAATGTTTACAATCAAATCACACTTTTGCCAAATAATGAGTTAAAAAGTTGATCTTTCGCATGTTCAGTAAACGATGAATTATCGATTGGTGCCATGAAATTAACTAATTTCGGATGAACATCGTAACGAACTTTTCTTCCTTTACTTGCTTTAGTGTCAATCTTTCTCTTCATTTTATTTCTCATTCGTTGCAATTCTAACCATTTTCGACTTGAAGTTAATGAATCAGAATGACTACTAGTTTTATTTTCAATAATTTCTCGTAACAATTGGTGATAAAAATCGTCGTCATCAAAAATTTCTGGATCAACATCGTTGTAAATATTATTTGATTTTAATTGGTCAGCGGATACTTCTTCATTGGTCTGATCATTCGATTGATTAGACTTCCCAATAATCGAATATACGGATCGTTTTATTTGAGTTCGTTTTACTAACCGATCCATGTCTGACATTATGTGTTCAATTTGTTTTGTGGCCGATTGTTCCAAAGAATCAAATGTTTTACGCTTAATATTTGTGGTCAAAAACAATGTCTTATTATACCACATATCAATTATTTCGTTTCGATTTGTACGCAATGTTTTCTGTCTTTTCGTTAAAATTTTGTTAAAATCAAAAACTGATAATTTTCGTTTCAATATATTTTCCAGATTTAAATCATTAGTATTGTTGTCATTGTTGTCGTTATTTAATGATTCATTATTAACTGAAGCGTTGTTTTGAGTTTGAATAAAGCTATTAATAGCGCAATATGTTTCAAACAATTTTTTGATTTGTTTACTTGTTTCGTTTAACGCATCGCTAAATTGATTTGAACCATATTTTGAGAGATCATTAATTAAATTAAATTGTGGTAATTTATTTGTTTCCATTAAAAGCTTTTGCATTTTAATTCTGCATTCAAGTAATTTATCCCAAATAATCATTTGATTTTTAACGGCAACTCCTTTTAAAATCTCATCATTGACATCGATGTTAGAAAATTGATTGACAATAACGTCACTGTTTTCGCTATTATTATCTTTTTTCGATTTTTGTTGGTCAATACCAATATAATCAGTTTCGCTTTCGCTATCATCGAAACTGTTATTACTTTCCTCAATATCTTCATCAATACTAGCAATTGGTGCCGACATATTCTCCCTATAAAATTCTAGATCTTCTGTTTCATTCGTATCATCACTACTTTCTTCATCACCAATATTGTGGTCATTACTGCTATCACTATGTTCATCACTAATCTCTTCATTTTTTTCGCTAAAATATTCATTTCGATTCACTTTTTTCCCTTTATATCTAAAATAAATATAAACGTGAATGAAATGTTTGGATAAATAAATAAATAATAAATAATTACTTTTGTTGGATATGGGAAAGATTAGTGGCACGACTTCTTTTCATATAACTAATACCATATTCATTATGTTTATCATTGTTAACACGTGTGGAACGATCATCAAAATTGAACACATCTTCTGGATCAACAAATATTGGCACATCATTAACCAATCCATCCAATTGTTGACTAATATTTAATGCATTTATTTCATTGTTTGAATTCATTATTAATTTATTAATTGTTATATCACGTGTTTATTAATTGTTGTGAAATAAACGGAAATTCATTTAATATTCAACACATAAATAACGTAAACGTATTAATGAACGAATGAGTTGTGTTGTGTTGTGTTGTCATTCATTCATACATTAAAACTATTAATTAATAAATCATTACTTGTTTTAAACTAAATTTATATACAATTTTAAATTTGAAAAATGGGAATCAAACGAAGAACTGGAACATCAAAATCTCCACCAATATTATCACATGAGTTTGTGATCGCTAATCATGCGGATATCGTATCATGTATTGCAATGATATTCGTATTATGTCTTCTATTTCAGGCCACATCTCCCGTCGCATCACTTTTTGTCGCAATTCAACATAATATAACTGATGGTAATATAATTATAAACAATGTTTTATTAAATGTTATTTTAAATCATATCATATTATTATATTATGATATTATAGTATTTGCTTCTGGTTTCGATGGTGTGGTTCTCTACACATATGGTGTCAAAGATTTTTGTATTGTTTTCTTCTATTTCTTGATATCAATAGTAATGCACGCCGTCATTCAAGAATATCTATTAGACGTATGTCACTGATTTTGTTATTATTATTATTATTATTATATTTTTAATTGTTATTATTGTACACGTGTTCATTATCCATAATTGTTTGCCACGTTTCCTTATATAATATTGCGTAACACTAATCGCTAATCATTATTATTAAAATAACTTTTATTTTATTTCAATCTTTTTTAATATTCATTTTTCATTCAATTTATTATCTTCTTAAAAATTAATCATTTTTACAAAAGTTTTAAACATAAATATAATATTTTTTGAAATTTTTGTGCCATATTTAAATGTCCTATATCTACTGTTATCTAAAACATAAATACATTTTCTTTATTTTTGGTTTCTCGTAATTACATGATATTATTATTGATAAAATTTCTAAAATATTTATAACTTTAACATTTTTATATGGTGTTTACTGTGATTTTCTCTGATTTTAAGTCAATTTCATGTATTTACAAAACTATAATGTTTTCATTTTTATTAAGGTTTAAACATATTATTATTATTATTACAGAAAATAAATCGTAAACTTCATCTTTCAAAGATAAAACATTCAAAGTTCAATGAAAGTGGTCAACTATTATTATTCTTCATAGTATCACTTGTATGGGCGGGTGAAATAATTCGTCGTGAAAGTTATCTTTTATCGATTAGCAAATTATGGATTGATTATCCACATTCAGAGATGTCATATTTATTTAAATTTTATTTTATAATACAAATCGCATATTGGTTGCATGCCTTCCCAGAGCTATACTTTCAGAAAGTTAAAAAAGATGAAATGGGAGCGCGTATAACATACGCATCTCTTTATCTTATATTTTTTACTGCCGCATACGTACTCAAGTAATTATTATATTATATTGTTATCATATAATCATCATATAATGATTATTTTTTATATTGTTATAGCTTTACACGTATAGCCATATGCCTTTCTGTATTGCATTATTCGGTTGAAGCATTATTTCATTTATCACGTTTATTATATTTTGCCGAAAAACTACAAATTGTTAATTATAGGTAATTTAATTATATTTATTTTATTTGATTAAAGTTTTCTATAATTATTTAAATATATAAATAGTTTTAAACTGTGGAATGTATTGTTTGTTTTGGTACGTTTGGGTTCAATAACATTATCAGTATTAACATTTTGGTATGGATTAGCTATTCATCAATCAACACAATTCAATATCGCTGATGGAAATTTCAATACACAAGTTATCAGGTATTATACTGTATATACTGTGACACATTCAATATGATTTGAATTTTTAGGATAAATTGTTTGGTGGCAATATGTCTTCTTCAAGCATGGATGATGTGGAACTTTATTAACTTTCATTTAAGACGAATGAGAGAGAAAGCGGCCGAAGAGGCAGCACTAAAAAAGAAGTCTTCGAGTGCCAAAAGGAAGCCTAAAAAAGAGAAAGAAGATGTGAACGAACTTCCAGAGGTTGACCAAAACACTAAGAAAGGTCTGGTTCAAAGAGCACCCAAAACATCGCCTAAAGTTAAATAATTAATTTTACATATTATTAGATAAAAGCTTTTATTTTAATCATATAATTTTATTTTTAAGCGATTTTTTTAAACTATTATTCAAATAAAATTTAATTTTTAAATCAAATATTATTTTCTTGAATAAAATTGGAATTTTATTTTAATTTTAATTGAAATCATAATAAAATGTGACATTAATTACGGATATATTGTTGATATAAATATTGTTTGAAAGTATA
>JAQIXJ010000688.1:0-28823 GCA_034700185.1 Phthiracarus laevigatus
TCAATAAAATTTATATATACGGATCTGATGATGTGATTGAGAGCAATCACGAAATATTATCCATAATTCAAATGGATCTAAACAATTGTCCAGTAAGTGAATAAAATTTAATTAAAATTGACGGACAATCGAAATGGATATATTTAATGAAATTAAAACTAATAAACTTTTTTAAACATTTCATCGGCAACAACCATACATCCATGTTATCCTATATTATCAGTCTTTGCATTATTGCATTTGAAAATTTTGTTTTCAATAAGAAGAATAATTATTGATAAAAAGTTAAGTAAAGTATAAATATTGTAACAAAAGAATGAAATAAAAGCAAATTGTTTCAAAATGAAATATTATCGAACAGATTGTTACGAACCGCTTAATGATTGCCAGTTAGATTGTTTAATTTTTTGCTGCGAGGGTTCTGACCATGTTTTCCTCCACAATCAAATTCATTGAAGAACCACATTATCGGTGATGGTCTCCATTTCAACGATTCCTAATTCTAGAGTTGTTCGTTTTTTCCGTCTCCACTGTTCGATCTGCCAAACACTTAACCATTTGATCCATTATCAATTGATACGCCACGGTTTGCTCTGTCACTGTTTGCTCAGCAGTTGTTTGCTCTGCGATAAATTCACTGGTGATAAATGCCACTGAATCAAACTGACCACTTCTGAGAACACATACAAACTCAAAACTTACTGCAATTTTTTGTGCGAAGCTGATTGAAGTGACCATAACAATGACCTTAACATTATGGTTAACATTAAAGTTATCAATACCATTAATATACTGGCATAATCCTGTCATGTTTTATGCTTCCATTAAGGATACAACAGCTTACTTCAAAGCTCAGTTGACTTCAGTTGCATTTATTGCCTGTGTTCACAACGCGAATCCGTAAAGATGGATCGAATGAAGTATTATACTCCGTGAATTCAATAATGTTTAAAAAGAATTTTTTATTCTATTGAAACAGTGTTTATTACTAGATTTTGCAAAAGTAATTACAATTTATACAAAAATCGAAAATGTTGCTGTTATTTGTAAAATTTTTAAGACCGAAAAATATATTAAAAAACTGTGCTCTTATAGAATTGATGAGACAGAAAACACTGTAACATTGCATTATTAAAATTTAAAACATTTCCATAGTCATGAAGAATTTAAAAAGAACAATAAATTATATGTTATTAAAACATTTTTATGTAAGATTAACATTACTTGCATTCTTAGTGCTACGAATGCAATCATAATAAGTTTTGTTTACATCTATTGTTAACATTAAAAACTAAGTTTGTATTTATGTTTAAATCAATAAAATTAATCCTTAAAGCAGTAATATCCTAAGCCATTAGTGTTATTTTTTGTTTAAACATACATTGGTGTAGTAATTCCTTTAAAGTTTCTTCCTAATCCTTGACCTTTAACTAACTCTCATTTTTCCATAATTTCTAAGCCAACCCCTTGTAATGTATGTTCATTATAATCATAAAATTGAAGTTTACCATAATCCATATCAAATGTTTGATCGTTTAATAGCCCGCCACTTACAAACTTTATAGATTTTGATTTTTCGTCCACAGTTTTATAGTTATCGGTCAGGAAAAGAGCTTCAACTCTATTGGTAGTTGTTTTATCCAGTTTTCAGCCGAATAATCTTTAGTTTGTCCTCTAAAAAGATTCCATTCACTATAATACACTACAAGTTTATTGAATACTTTTTAAAATAAAAAGAATTTTTTTTGAATGAAATTTTAATGAATATGTTTTGTAAAGTAGTCAATTATAAAACAAACTGTAATAAGAAAATTGAACTAATCTTAATAATGCCAAATAAACATTAGACTCCAAACACTAGGAGTTTAACAATTAAACTGTACTTTATTTTAAATATTAATTTAAATTATAACATTTAAATATTAAACTCCTAGCACTAGGAGTCTAATACTAAATTAAGCAAAACGATAACAAAGACATTTTAAATGTCTCACGCTTTAATTTTTTTTTTTGCTTTTCTCAGCTGTCAGACATCTCTTTCCAATGGAATCAAACTCCAAAAATCGCTGAACCTTTTCAATGACTTCGTGATATTCCTTCAGTGGAGCCTTTTTAGAATTAAGATAAGGGCTAATTTTTAAAATAAGTCTGCTATTAGTCTACATTGAGTCCCATTTAAGGTCTTGGCTTTAGTTCAAACTCTTGTATTCTTTGAGGGCTCCATTCTTTATCATGAAAGTATGCGAAAACGATATCTCGAAGTTTAGAGCTTCTGTTAGTTGCAATGCTTCGAAAATAATTGGCAACATTAATTATTTGGATATTATGATTAGCAACATCTTTTCCTTAATGCCATAGTGATACAAATCACCCAAAACAAAGGAATATAATGTTTAGTTTTCTTAGTCAAATATATTTTTTATTAATCTTTGAGAATGCAAAAAAAAAAGAAATAATTTTAAAGAAATTCTAATATATCCTCCCTAACTATTTCTGGGTCTATACATAGTTCAATTAACAATGCACTCTTCCCATTAAATCCGTGCCACTTCATGCGCATAATGTTATTGATGTAAGCAAAATATTTATCATATGAAACTTTTGCATTAAAACAAAATTAAAAGCTTTATTTGTTTATTAGTACTTGTTTTCCAATTGAGTTGTATTAACCGCTAATGCACACTGATGTGATTTTATCTCCCATATTTTTGAGTCCTTGACAAATCTTTATATCAATCGAGTATATTGAATTTTGTTTTAAGACCAAACTTTAAATAATTAAGCATTTAGCTTTTGCTTGGTTGTGACCTATGAAATAAAACTGTCTTCAGTTACTTTTGCTTATTATTCCGATGTTTTTATTAAATTCAACGTCTAAATAATGTTATGTTTAAAAATGTATAACTGAACACGATATAATAAATAATCTTGGAATTATCATCTTAGAAAATTATCTTAATAGGAATAAGAAATGAACGCCTATTTTCAGAGGTCATTGGGATAATTCGATCTACTGATGGATGAAGAATATTTTTTTGAATTGTATACTCTACAATCTTAAGTTTTTTCTTCTTTGATTTTTGCGTTTTTTCACTTTTTATCCAAATCGCCGTGTAATCGGATGCGTTATCAATATCCCAGTCGCTATCCTATTAGGTTGGAAAAATCAATAATTTTAATCAAATAGTTTTTAAAACTTTAATTTTAAAAAATTAAGGACTTTTAATTCCTAGCGCAAAGAATTACAATGTTTTATTTTAAAAATCAAATAAAAGTGAATTTTGTGTTAGAAATATAATAATTATAAAAAATCTATAGAATTCCTCTATTAACATAAGTAATAATTTAAATGTAATTATTTTAAAAATAAATATCTAAAATCCCTTTATTAACATAAGAAATATATTGAGTATAATAATATAAGTAAATTAATATTAAATTTTTTTATCAGATTATTATGATTATAATTCTGTAAAATTCTTTAAAATAATAAATAAACAATACAATTAAGTTGCCGAAACATGTATCCATTTAATTCCTAGTGCTAGGAATTATATTACATTTAAGCTTAATAAAATATATAATAGGATTTAAGGGATGTAATTAGTTGCCTATTATGACCATTTTTATGCCAATTTTTGCCATTATAACATGAAAATACCTTTAGTAGAATAAGACATTGTTTAAAATTCCTTAATTACAATAAAAAAATGGTAAAATCCCTTTATTAAAGTAATGAGATAAATCTCTTAATTAGAATAAGATTACGGGCGGACGGACGGACATACGGAAGGACAGAATAGTCAAATCCATATATGTCTAAAAAGTCAAATAAAAAAATTTTATAGGAGAGAATGGGCATTACTAGTTATACAAATAAGACCATTAAATGTTTCAAATTCGCATAAGTATTGCATACATCAATTTATATTTTTGCCATTTTATGAAATAAAATTTATACTAACATTGGCCGAAATAATACAACTGGCGAACTTGAGTCTAAGCTTATAATAATTACATCTCATAGATTTTTTTCCCGCACTTTCATTGGATTTAAGCATTATTTTAAAAACATAACTCAAATATGTTAAATATTAGTTTGATTACAATTATCAAGAATCCTCCCTCCGTTCATGTCAATTCTTTTTATTAGTATAAAAATAGGGAACGTCTTTTAATAATACAAGGACAGATAAGTCGACAATTCCAAATACTTACGTCCGTTTTTAATCAAAGTCAATTAAAAAATATAGCTAATATAAACTCGAGCAAAAGTAAATTTTTTACTATATTTCATTTTCTAAAAATAGTGTACGCAATGCAGCAACATTATCAAAATCCTAGTCTTATTACTACTTCGATTGTGTTTATTAAATTTTCCCATATGAGTGTTGTAACATTTGTGACGTTTATCTAACTTTAATAAGATAAACGAAATAATTTAACGAATTTCTGATTTTTGTAAATAAATAGTTTACAATTAAAGATACATTGTCAATACTTTAGTAACCCATAGATAGCGTGTTTCTACATAATCCCATTAATTTTTAACAAACAAATATTTTACAAAAGTTTTACGCACTTGTTTATGTTTTTCAAGTGCGAAAAAATTTAACGAATTTTTTTGTTTCTTTTTTTTAATTGTTGATAATTTAAACATATTTAACAATTAATAGTGTTTAAAAATATCTAAATTAAGGATAAAAAATAAGCCAAGCTTATAATCTTAAGGAAACAAGTTTAAAACTTTTTTTTATAAAAACTTAAAATTATATAACAGCGAACTGACCTATTTTGATCGCGGCCTAACTAATGTTCCTCTTGGGTAGACAAAAGTCTATTGATTACGTAAAAGTGTTGGAGTCAACACTTTTATGGTTCGGAGAGAAACTGTGGACTCGAGTGGATCTTCCAACAAGATAACGCTTCGATCCACGCGTCTAAGTTCACCCGCGAATGGTTTTCGACTAACAACATTCGGGTTTTGGAATGGCCTTCCAATATTCCAGACCTTAACCTGATTGAAAAAATTTGGGGTTTTTTGGTTCGCCGGGTTTATGCCAATGGCAATCATTTCGATTCGGAACAAAACTCGACGATACTCGAAAATTGAAAGTTGATTCTGGAAAAGAATTGAAATGGTTGGTCAACTCTATGACTAATCGTTTAGTCAAAGTCTTGACTAAAAACGGCAAGTTTACCTGTTATTAACGGTAAAAACTCTTTTATTAAAAAAAATTCGTTAATTTATTTCGCATTATTAACACATTTTAAAAAAAAATTATTTTTAGTTTTTTTTAGATTTTATAATCCATTTCTATGAATCGGACAGATTATTAATTTTTTATAAGATTCTTTTAATAAAAAAATTTTTTATTTACAAAAAACCGAAATTCGTTAAGTTATTTCGTTCTCCTTGATGCTTTATATGTTGGCATCACTTCCAATAAACTAAATTTGATTAATCATATCATTAAAATCTTATATTATTTACGGACTTTCAATTAAAAGATTTTGACAGAATAAAGAGAATATTTTTAAGTATAATAGAAAAAACTAGAACGACTATTATGAAGAGCACACTTTGATTCAAATATTTTTGAAGCGAATAGATATGTACATTAGTTTAGTAAATTAAATGCATTTACTTCCCGCCAAAAAAAATTATTTTATTATTGAGAAAACAATGAGAAAATTATAACGAATATAAATAAAAAAAAGGCCACATAGTAGTTTTCTAAATAGTTTTATCTTATAAAGCGCTAAACAACTTAATAGTATTAGACATTTTGCTTAATATTTCACTCTAAATATGCAAAAATAATTTTATTAGTTATTTTAAGCTTATTTGTTATTTTTTCAACATTTAAAAATTAACGATTTAATTTTATACTTAAGATCAATATGGTAACTATTAAAGAAGGATTTTGTTATATATTTAGAAATTACTCTTTAAATCAAACATAATTTGTCTATTCCTATGAATGCATTGAAATGTTAAGCAAACTGGGCGTGGCTAAGTAGAACATTTATATGCATTCATAGGAATAGACAAAAATTGTTTGCTTTAAATACTGTGAAAACGGGAAATATTTTGAAATAATTTATAAATCCGGGACTAATTTCCAAAACGAGCAAAACCAAGTAAAATTGGAAAATAAAATCAATTTTAATTAAATGGTTATAATTAATAAAATTTAATATAAAAATCTCCCGATAATGTGATAAAAAGAAAAAACTGGATTTGCCAGGAAATCTCTGTCCCTAATTATCACATGTTTTTATTATTAAATTTTTATAAACTTCGCTTTATTTTTTAAAATTAAAATATTATCGCCATAGTGTCGGGGTTTACCAGATCCACGCCATCCCGGACAAGAAAGGGACCAACTGCCACATCACCACCATTACCACCACCAATACCGCCATTGCCACCTCCAGTACGGTTGTTGCCACATCCAGTACCGCCATTACCAACAGTTTCAGTACCACCAACACCGCCAGTATTTCCACTGCCACCGCCATTAACACCTATCTCCACCATTACTGCTTCTGCCGATTTATTATTAAATATTTAAATAGAAAAGCATTAAACCTGCTAAATATATCGATTCTGTTAAATTCATTAAAAGCAGGGAATATATGATTTTGAGTTGTAATTATTTTTATTGCATAAAAAGTTTTTCTAAACTTTGATAAGAATAAACACAATACATAAGAAGCATTAAAATTTTAGTTCAGCTTTCGAATTCTTCGAAAATAGAAATAGTTGAGGTGAAGCAAAATAATTTATCTTCTAATTTAGAGACCATCGATAAAGGAGTTGAAGGAAGTATTGCGATTGAACTGGACTGTTTTGGCGTTTACTTTGATGGTGTCATTTGGAGAAATAAATAATCGTTGCTTATTGTTTATACCTATCATATACTACTTCATCCGATATATTATTTATATTTTTAACAAGCGTTTTACTAATGATTTGACAGATGAGTTGTTGGACGTTGCTATCGATCGAATCACCCTTTGAGGCAACAAGAGAACAAAATTGGAAAACAAATTGTCTACTATCAGTCGTGTTCTAGATGACCTCATTGATGAGCTTAATGCATTGAATTGGCGTGTGGCATACAAAAAAGGACAAACTAACGAACGATGCTGAGGACTAAATCCATACTCTTCGCATTATTCTATATACTTGCTTATTAATATTATATTTACAATTATTTCTTTTCTTTATAACTAATTTTTGCTCTTCATTCCGAATAAAGTTATTTTTGTTAGATTTAATTTCTATCAATAATCAATGTTTAATTATTTACAAATTATTCAATATTTAATATGTTCCAATTTATTAAAGGAGCTTTAAAACCTCAAAAGGGGGATATTTGTAGTACTTTACGGGATGTTTATGAATAACATCCCGTATTTATTATTACCAATAATGCATTTTAAAATAATTATCAATCATTATTATATTCGATTCGTTAACGTTAAGTTGAGAACAAAGAAATATCTTAATTTCATTCTATCATATATTTTATTTTGTGACATTAATAATAAAGCTGTCTTTTCTTGAACATACCGTTTCGAGACCCTCCTCTATACACCCCCCTGTACGCATTCGTCCTCCACGGCCACCGATTCCGTTATCCATCATTTTTAAGAACTTTGCACAAAATTTATCATGTTTAAAACAATTATAATTTATAATAATTTAGCAAAAACTTTTTAAGACACTTTGATTTTTAACGTTATATATTTTATGTTTTATCGAGAATGTATTGTTTTCTGTTTGGGATAAACTTTCAAACTAACTCTCATTCGTTGCTTTTTTTAAAATATAATTTAAACATCTTTGCAGACATTCAGACAGAAGCCAACTTTGTGACTTTATGTAACAAAGTTTGCATTTTATAATGCAAAATGTATTTTATTATGCCTAATGTTTTATTTGTATATATTTTCTCGTTTTAAAGTGTGTTAAGGTTTTAATTATGTCTTTCCTGCTATAAAACGGGTTAATTTTTAACTGTTTATGTCCACTAATCAGTGAGATATCTAAAACTTCGAAAAGAGTATTCCATTCAAATAGTTTGCTATCTTCAATCCATAATTTATTGTCTGTTAAGTTTTTAAGTAAATTTCAGTTAATATAAGTTTTCATTATTATTATCTTAAGCTTATGTTTCGACTTTAATACGCTATAAAAAATTTACCTTTTTTAGTCGGTAACCCTTTTTTAAATTTTATGTTAAACATGTCACTATCTCTTACATAATATTATTTAGCTCTTTTTCTCGGCATAAGGATTTCACCATGTATTTCTGTATGTCTGTCTGTTCAAGTTTTGTTTAATAAAGGGGTTTTACTGGTTCTTATATTAATTAAGGGATTTGGTGTTTTGCTTGCAACTAATATATAAATATGCATTAATCTAATAAAAAGTGATCTCTCTATGAATGTGTGGCGACTTGTTTAATACTTACGTTATTTATACATAATATTTAGAGACTTGCCATATATATTATACTGTATACACGTGTTTTGTGATTACGTTTATTACATTACATATGAAACATATGTTTTATTGATATTGAATTTAACTAAATAAATATAATAATCTATGGAAACTAATCATGTCTCCAATGATTGCCGCAGAACACAATTTGGTTCCAGATATTTAACGGATCAGTCGAAAGTTTATCAATTTAATGCATGGTTGAGTATATGACTTAAATCAAACTTATATATAATACATTTAAATCATATAACTATAGGGATGACGTTGAATGGGACCAACAATTCATTGAATTAAATGACCAAAAAATCAAACATAACTCACGAAATAAACTGTCAATAGAGTCGCGACAATTATACGAACTAAATTCAAGTTTATATTGGAATCAGTTTTACGATAAACACGAAAATAAGTTCTTTAAAGACAGACACTGGCTTTTCACTGAATTTCCAGATTTAAAACTGGACACAAACTCCAATCAATCAAAAGCTTTTATTTTGGATGTCGGCTGTGGTGTTGGAAATACTATTTTCCCAATTATTCACATTAACGCGTAATATGAATAGTATTGAGTTAATTTCGTTAAACCATTTAAATCTTATAATTTATTACAATCACAGCAATTCCAACGTTTTTATATACGGATGCGATTTTTCTTCAAACGCCGTATCGATGGTTAAGCAAAATAATCTCTACGACGAAAGTAGATGTCACGCGTTTGTGCTCGATATCACTTCAGAGTGGAATGGCGTACCATTTGAAACACAAACTCTTGATATAATTACCATCATATTTGTGTTGTCATCGATCGAACCACTTCGGTATTTACTAATAATCTGATTAATTTTAAATCAATGTCTGATAGTATGCAGGCTGTGATCAATAATGCCGTGAAATACTTAAAACCTGGGGGTTTACTATTATTCCGCGATTACGGCCGATACGATATGACTCAAGTGAGATTCAAAGATGGACATTGCATTGAGGATAACTTTTATGTTAGAGGCGACGGAACGCGCGCTTACTTTTTTACCGAACAAGAGATCGATACGCTATTTACGACGTGTGGCCTCAAAAAACTGATGTTACGCACCGATAAGAGGTTGCAAATAAATCGCGCGAAACACGTAAAAATGTATCGCGTCTGGATTCAGGCGAAATATATCAAATAAATTGTAATATCATTTATTTTTAAAACTAATTTGATTAAAAGATTTGCGCACACTTTTTTTTTGGTTGAAAGTGAAAGCAACGTTCAAGTTATATATTATATAATGTAATTGATTGACCAAATATATTAATCAGTTATAAAAAAAATATAGCTATGTAGCTGTACTGTTGTTTATTTTTCGTTTTGTTTGTATAAATTCATCATTTTATACCCTAAAAGACTAGAATGATTAAAACTAAATTTAAAAGTAAATATAACAACTCTAAATAAATAATAATCCCGATAATAATCAATTAATTATTCTGTATCGCAACTAAACATTAAGTGTTTCGCGAAATTGATTATTTTGAACTAAAATTTTTTTTTCAAAAAATGAAGGAAACAAAAGCATATGAAAAAAACTAATATTTTTTCAACACCGGTAATGTTGAAAATAAAAATTTAACTGCTATTAAAACAATTGTAAAATAACTCATATCGTTGATGTAAAACAGTGATTGTAGTATAGATTATTTTTTATGTTTTTAAAAATTATTTTCGAGTCCTAATCAGCAATTTTGTTAATAGAATTTGGTAGAAATTTCGCTCAAAAGAGTCTGACTCTTCTTTTAAGCTCATTTCGTCTCCATTCCGGTAAACGATAGAAATCCATTCGAGTCATATTAAAAAGTTGCTCAAACTCCGAATTCTATAAAAGCAAGCATACAATTAATACTAAATATGTAGCAATCCATCAAAAAAATGAACAATTCATTACTTGTAAGTGACGTTCGAGATGACATCTGTCAACATCTATCAAAGAAAAACGAACTGTGAATCAAATGATTGGTTAATGTAGTGTTTATAAATACCCGGCGGAAGTCGATAATTGCGTGTAACGAGCAAATGATAGGGATATTGACGCGGAGGTTCATTTGAATGTAAATGAAAGTTTACGTTAGGCATCGATCGACGCATATGTGGACTATAAGACGCATAACGATAACCTCCAAACCCATCAGAGTATGGTGTGGTCCGAAACGTTCCGCTCGTGCTATGATTCTAAGTTATAAAGGTATGTAATCATTGGTCGTAACTTTATCTAACGTTTATTATTGAATTGATTTACAATGTAATGACGCGTCGCTTTGTCCTGCTCTGACATCGCCGAAACTGAAAACAAGATATTTATGAACAAATTGATTTTTGAGTTGAATCGAAATTTAATTACTGTCAGATTTCCCACTACTAAATTCAATGCTTTGCGTTTTTTCTATCGTTTTATCAGCAAACGGCGATTCACTTCCCTATATAACAATTTTTTGAATTAATACTCGTATATTAATGTTTGAAACAATCGTGTTTACATTCATATGACTTTCTCTTTGCGGTAAAGTTGAAGACTTGAGACCATAACCAGGCTTAGGAACATTTCTTAGGGATGATATAACTGAAAAATAATGAATAAGATCTTTAAGATACTTATTAGAAACAGTCATAAACATCTAATGAGATATTAAGACAAAATTTTTTTTATGGGAATAAGTTTATAGCTTTTTATAAAAATCCTAATACTATAGTTATTTAGTTAATATCAATTCTTATTTTTATTTAATAAAGAAAAACTATATAACGATATTATTTATGATTATTTTCATACAAATTAATTATATTTGCATACATAAAATAAATTAAAATATAAAATAAAATTAAATAGAAAGTGGAATATTAAATATATTATCCAATATTTAATGGATAGTAAATTTGTTTATTTATGCAAATATTGGGCATCGATTCTTCCTTTCTCACCGTATGAGGCGATACATTAAAATACGCCCAAATGTCTAGTAAGACTTAGTATTTATAATTTTATTTTTTGTTCGCTTAGCAAAATACGGAAAATGGAATTAAGAATGTCTGGCTGGGTATATGCAGTTGAAATAAACTAGAAAAGAATTAAACTTTAATGTCTAATCAAACTCATAATCTCCAGTCTAATCTCAATATACTATTAACTTAATCCATATGATCAAAATTAATGAAAAATTGAGCGATATTCATAATTTCTTATTAACGTATTATCGCACAATACTAGCGAAATATGGATCAAGTTTTACCCCCAAAATCAGTTTACTTACACGCAAGTAAGGCATGAATTTTTAATTCGCAAAATTCGCTTACTCACGCCATTCGAAATTTTATGACTATAATTAACAGTAATGTTACTCAAGAATCGAGTGCCCGATTTGCTTAAGGGTTCGATTGCTGTAATCTACTCTTCCAAATGTTCATTTAAGTATATACATCACCAATTATTCATATGATTCAAGAGTGGGAACATGAGATAAGCTTATATTTATTCAATTAATAAAAATTGTTTACTGGCGCGAGAGTATTGCATATAAGTTAATATAATTTCTTAACATTGATTATTCAGTATAGAAAATGTAATTAAAAAGAAAAAACACGATTATACCAAATATACTTTATAAAATGATTTTATTTAAAACCAATTCAGTTAATTTCAATTCTATTAATTATATGGATAACATAAAAATAAATCTCTATTCATTTAACTCATTGTTCATAATCTATTGTATGGAAAGTATAAATATGTTGAAATTACATCTAACCTATTAAAGCATTATTAACTAAAATTAAGCATAAAAAATCTTGATACTCAATTGTTTGATTCGCGATTTGATTTTATTTTTCAAATAAATTCATAATTAGAGATTAATACCATTGTAATTAATAGGTGCTATATATGAGCGTCCAATAAATGAACTTCTAAACATGGATCCACGATCGATTTCGTCCTCTTCCCATGGCTTTGGTCTATCCATATCACGAGACGGAGCTATAACATCAATTTTTTAATTAAAACTCATATATAGAAATAACATATTTAAGCATCAATTTCTTTGAAAATCCTATTAATTAACAAAACCAGATCGAAACGGTCATAAAATATTTGAGTTTGCACGTTAAATGCTCTGCGTTTCGTTTTATTTTTATAGAAATATTTTGTTTTCTTTTTTAACTAAACAGTTTTAGAATAAGTTAAGTTATGCTTCAAACCCGAATATTACGATCTAATTTTGTATATTAAATAATACATATAAGGCTATTTTTAGGGCAAAATTTTTTATGAAAAAACCTTCTAACGTTATCCTGATATTAGGATAAGAATAGTGAACTATATTTATTATGGTAAAAGCGTGACAGACAGACAGCGTAAATCACAAATCCAAATGTATAATATCGCAGTAAGATAAAAAATTAATAGTTATTTAACCCAATTCATTATTTTTCATTTAAATGTTTAAACGAATATTTTTTGGTATGATTAAAAATTTTTCATAAATTTGTTACAAAAGCTTTATTAATTATAATTTGATAATAAATTTGGTATAATTGTTTTTTTTGAAGGTAAACTTATTTTACTTTTTGAAGATAAACTTTAACGTTATAAAACAAAACATTCGTGAGCCTAAAATACGGAAATACCGTACAGAAAATATAAAACTCAAAATTGTCCATTATATCTACTCTAGACTTTTATCGGAATTGACTATAAGTTCTATTGACTTTTATTCCAATAAATTTAATTTAGTTCCTTCTTATTAATAGATGAAATAGTCCAAATAATAAGCTCATAAGTAAATACTAATAGAATACCAGATAACGAACAGATATGAAATTTAGATTTAATTAATTGACGACAAAAAAACAAATCTTACATGCATTAACTGGATTGTCGTAACGTAGACGAACGGGTAACTCAGTTTTAGCGGATGGAGTCCGCGAAGCATTCCTCGGATCGACGTGCGCTCTCTTCCACGCGCGAATCTTTTCCCTTTCGTGAACCGTTTTAAGAAATACTTTTCCAATACCAGATGCAATTTTAGTCAACTCTTCCTCCTCTTTTTTAAGCTGAGGATCGCTCTGCACTTTATTCTCTATATCTTCGTCATCTTCATCGTCCATATCCTTAGAATTTCCACTCCAACGACGTACCCGTTCGGGATCCGTGTAAGGAAACTGAATACGTACATATGTCGATTAGAATTATTCAATTTAAATAAATCAAATTTAAATACCGGTGGAGCAGGAAAATCTGGTCTTTCAATTCTAGGGATGTCACTCGGATTTGGTTTTTGCGCTCCAGGATAATGAGCTAATTCTATTGGCTCCTCATTATTCATTGATGGTGATTTGGGTCTCGGTTGAGCTGATTGCAAATGATCCACCATTGCTTGCATTCCTTGTTTAGGCAAAGATCTCGAAAATACTCTTCTTCTACCGTAACCATCTAATCAAATTATATACATTTTGTAATTGGAAAAATAAATTATTAAACGTTAAAATATTAAAATACATTGGCAATGAGATCATAGATCACTTTGATTCTCAGAATAAGCACTGGCTTGAAAAATTTGCAAACTTTTTAAAGCTTAATAACTATTTAAGTACAAACTTTTGTTTTTAGTTCGTTAACGTACTGTCAGTTTTTATATTTTTCTATGCTAACGCAAATCTAGCAAAATAAATACATTTTATATAAAATTTATTTGGAACAGTTATAACCATCCAAATGTGCCGAAATTTATATTAAAGATATATAGTCAATACTTAAAAATGAAAGTGTAAAAATTGATTGGTTTGTCAAAATTTTTTAGAATTAATTAAAAAAAGTGTAAAACTGCCTGCCAAAGCCTTAAGAGTAAAAATTAAAAAAAACGGCAGATAATGGAATTTATATATGTCATTGGCTAATTTTTTTATTAAATTAATAATATATACTAAATAAATATGAAAGAAATATATTTTAATTTCAATCCGTTAATTTTCTAACTCAAAAATAAATGTGTGCAAATTTTTCAAGCAAGTGCTTACTAAACATATAAACATTAGATGATTGTTAAACTACTTATTTTGAGAAAAGCATGTTAAAAGCTTGCATTTCTATTACAGCTTATATTATCTTAATACTTAAAAATTAGCGAAAAATTATTTATTAAAAACGAATTTTAAAATTTAGATATTCTATCTAATTTAAATTTTTAATGTATAAAATACTGTAAGTTTGAATCAAAACTTAAATTTCCAGTAAATATTACCTGGAGGTCTATGAAATTGCGGCGACTTTGGTGGACGCGGTTCAATAGGTCTCTTAAGATATCCTTGAGTTGGTTCAGCAGCTAAATAACTGTACGTATAAACACGACTCAAATCGTTGAACATGGGCTCCTTATCCATATATCCAGGACTGCCTCGTCCTAACTGTAAATAAAAGTTTGGAAAAAGTTTTACAAATAGTAATAGTGCAACAATAATGTTGACATATTGGTGAGGATTGTCGTTGCTTACATTAAATGCTACACATTGTAAGAATTTTTATTGTGTAAACCTTATATTGTTCCTGTTTATTATTTATTCTATTTATTAATTTCAGAAAGCTTCGTAATTCTTCATACTTTAATACATATTTCATGCGTAAAGCATAATAAAAATATTATGGTTATCAAATAACTAAAAAATTGTTTGCCACACTATACAAAACATGGCATAAATATTACATAAATGCAAAAAAAATCCTATTATTTTAAAGATATTATCAGTTGTTTGTACAAATGCCCATTTAATAAATATTTCATTTAAAAAATATGCGAGACCTAAAATTTAACACATTTAACTTTATAATTAGTTATACGAATAGTGTATAACCAATTCAAGTAAAATAATGAACAATAAAACAAACTTTTTTTATTTAATTATTCATAAAGCGCACTATCATTTACTAAGTTACTAAGCTTTACATAACGTCAATGAACTATTTAGGAACAGCTAATCTAACCAAACAAATTTGTCTGTAATATATGCGCGCCCATACATCTCCCAATTTCATTTAATTCAAATAAATAATGCGATAAGAAAAATGAGTGGAAGTGAAAATATTTTTTAAGCAAATGTGATGTGAGTTAATAAATATTTGCTTTAAACGTTGCATTCGAATAATTTAAAATAATACAGTATGTGCCGTAAAACACAAGTAATGATTAGAAATAAAAAATATTACTTATACGCATATCGCTGTTTAATAACTAATAAATCTTCAAAACTTAAATTTTATATTACAAAATAAAAACATATTTAAAAGGATTGATTCATATGCTGATAACAAAAATATATTTGTAAAAAACTGTAAAAAATGAGTTTAAAATGAAAACAAAAAAATCACATCAACTTACTTGCTTATTAATAGAACCATAAGGACTTATGGAACGCGATAGAGAACTCGAAAGACTCGGGGAATAGGTTTGTGGATATTGTGAATACTGTTTTTGATCACACAAACCAAACAAAATGCAAACGATGTGTCAGCCAAAACATGCAATTTAAGCAAACAATATTTAACAAATTAGTTAACAAAAAACATGCGCAAACATTCACGTGTGAATTAAATTTATATATCAATTAGAATTACTTGTCCATCCATAACTAGAGGTCCATCGACTTCCATTTTGCCATCAGGACCGGGACCACAGCGGGGATGCCATATCGCACCACCTAATGGTTGATTTGCGTTTAAAAAGTATTACAAATTATATAACATTTAACAATTATCGTAAACTTATATGTTATCGTAAACTGTTAAATACCCTGCATAAACATCTCTTCTCCATCGCCAAAAGTATCGCCACACTTAGTACATCTAGAAATACAATGTAAATCATTCCAACATTAACAACAATAATGGAATATAGCAAACCTGGCGCACGTCGGATGAAAATGATTTTCTCCCGCTTGTAAAACTTTGCCAGTAATATAACGATCACAATGATTACATTTAATACCAAACTGTTTCTAAAGGTTAAATAAATGATTGAGAAAATGACAATTGGCACACAAACATAGAAATAAGTATGGGATGATACCACACCTGATAATCCTTTTCGCAATAAACTTTTCCATCTTTACTCATATATTCTCCGTGAAGCACTCCTTTACACGTATCGCACTTAAAGCACCAAATATGCCATTGTTTATCTAAAGCGATTAGTGCCTGTCCATCAACTATTTCTTCTTGGCATGAATTACATTCTAAATATATTAACGTATTGCGGGTATATTTAACAGTTATTAGAAAACAAAGTTAGCGTTATTTACTTGGTCCAAATCCATCGGGCGTTTGCGAAGAAACAACAGGTATTTGAATACATTTAGTGCACAAGCATTCTTTACCATTCCATGTTACTTTGTCACCGGTTGGAAATGGTTGCCTAATTATACAAAATTCATATCAATTTATAGATAAGCCAATTAAAATGATGTGTACGCGTGTGTGTGTATGTGTTTTGCATTAATTTACTTGCATCTGCTGCACTTAAAACAGTTTTGATGATAAGTATTTCCTAAGGCAGTCACAACTTCTCCCTCAACAAATTGATTACAAGCCGCGCATTTAGTTCCGAATGATTTTTGATAGCAACTGGTGCAGTAATACTGTTGCGTAGCATTGCTGGTGCGACTGAAGAAACCACCCTGAGATAGTGATGAGTGGCACTCTGTAACAAATAATCCCATCCAATGTAATTCGATTGAATGTTTAGTAAAAATTCAATAACGACTTACCGTAGCATTTAAAACAATCGATATGAAAATAAGTCTTTCCCACACGAAGAACATTTCCAGAACACTTTTTCGAACACGCTTCGCAAAGAACTTTTCCTATATTATAGGGTATCAAACATATCGTTTAAGTTTACCATAACAAACAAAACTTATTTAAAAACAAGCCGAACCACGTTTACTAACAAAACCTATAATTAATTTTTAACACAAACTTATTTTGTTTATTCTTTTCGCTAAAAAAGAGCTAAAAACGGTTATGTGAAACAATAATACTGTAATCATTTGTAAGGTCGCGGATCCGCTACACAATCTTACAGCTTAAGGAAATCGTTTTTGTTTTGTAAAAATATTTCATTTTTGTTTTGGATAAATATTTATCAGTACTGACTCGATTTTATTAAGATTGTCCATAAAATTTTAATTGCTGTTTTATATCAGCCAACAAAATTAAAATATAATAACGATGAATAAAATCTAAATTTACTCCGATAACTATTTGATATTAGAATAAAAAATAGACAGCAAGATTAAGACGAACAAAACTGGGTAAATAGCGCTCTAATTATAGATAATCAAAGAAAATTTTGGACATCTATTCGCAAAAACTCAGACCGTCATCGTCTTCTTCAGAGTGTTCCGACTCATAATCATAAATAGTGATCGAAATGACGGCCAATTGAGTCGCCATTTCGTACAAGAATATTGTTTTAAAGTTTATAAATCAAAGTATAAATATGAACTAACAATTATGAAAAGTGCAGTCTAAATGTTATACAGAATTTTACTTTCGTGCGAAGTATGAAAAGCACATACGTTTTGGCAAACATAAAAAAACTAAATAAACTTTTTAATTCGCTGTCACAAACAATAGTTATAGAAATGGGACAATACATTATAAGAGAAATAGTCAGAGAAATACATGAAACGGCAATTTTTACTTTTTTTACTAAACATTACTTCATTATTTGACTGATTTAATTGACTGATCAGACTGACCGATCCAAAAAAATATTCGTAAAATATTCTGAGCATAGCTTTCGTTATTTTTTTATTATTCTTAATTTAAAGAATAAATTAGACATCAGTTTTAAATTTGATATACAATCAAATTATATGAAAACGTTTCCAAACTGGAGTTAAACACAAGTGAATTTTTAATCAACTTTCATGTATAAAATTTTCCATTAAAAATTAATGAATAACAGTACACAATATTTAGTTAAAGCCAGATGTTGACAATTTCAAATTAATTGCCATTAAGTCCCGTTTACTGAAAAACAATAAAAAATTGCAATGATATGTAACCATAAAATTTACAACTAAACAATCTGGAAACAGAGTCGCACAAAACTGGAGTTAAACTACATTCGATTGAATCAACCTTCAAAACAAAACAATATAATCATTTGAAAGACTTTAAAAAGAACAGTGTCATAAAAATATATATAAATGACTAGACCTCAACGTTTATACGGTAAACTGTACATACATTACACGCTAAAATATGTAACATTTATTGACATAATTTAAGGAAATAATAATAATAACAGAGCGATTTATATATGAAAAATAAATTATAATATATAAAATCCTGTTCTTTATATTGACAGCAAGATTACCTAAATTTAGCTTAAAATATAGCATCATGCGAATCATAATTGGAAAAAATGCAATGTTATGCATAAATGCTATGTTTGATAAGTTAAATATAGCGAATATAAAATCAACAAATTTAGGTCATTGTAAAATAACCAAATATACGTATAACTCTGTGTAATATTAATTAATAACAGTGGCATAAAAAACTATCAAATAGTGTATAGCAGTATCAAATAGTGTAGTGTAAATATAAAATTTTGGACATTCAGTATTTTCAAATATTTCAAATAAAAATTTTTATTCATTACGATTTATCCGTACTATTAATATATATATATATAAAGGTTAATGAAAGACCACTTTAGAATTTTTATTAGTTTGATTGACAATCGAACCAATCGAACGATAAGATAACTTTGATCGGAATGTTAATTCTGTTTAAGATTTCCTTCATGTGATTTTTATTTTATTATTTAATCAAATTTTAACTGTAGTTAGTATTTTTATTATACAAACAATTCGCGACACATTCATAGATAGTTCACTTTTTCTTAGATTAATGCATACAGTAATGTGATAAATTAATCAGTTTTGATCATCTCAAATCCCTTTATTAACATGAGAAATAGGTAAAATCCCTTAACTAGATTAAGACTGCAAACGTACGGACAGATGGACAGACAGACGGACGGACGGACAGACAGACAGACATTGCCAAATCCATAAGCTCGATTTTTTTTTAAAAAGTGAGCTAAAAAATCTACAAATTATGTATAGTTAAGCATATATCGTAAATCCATTTTTTATCGATTATTTCCATAAAATGAAGTTAATTTTATGATATCGTTGCATACTAATACTTACCAAAAAAGGGTTATTAAAGTATAAAATTAGATCATATCAAAAGAGACACTAACATTTAATTAAACCATTTGTATAATGAACCGAATAAAAAAATCAACGTACGCAACGATACTAAATGGTAATGTCACAAATATTTTGTTTAGGTTTACGCACTTAAAGCAAGGAAATAAAAAAAACAAAAGCATCGCTTGAATATAAATAATGTTAAACAAAATAACAAAAGTTATGCACAGAATATTTTTACGAATATTTTTTGGATCGTTAATGTAATGTCCCACATATCATATGTTTGTTTAAGAAGTTATGACAAATTCCAAAACTACAGTGTGAACGAACTTTAAAGTATTGTTACGGGTCGTGCAAATGAAAATAAAAGCGCTTTTGGATCAGTCAATCGTCATTAAAAACGGAGTTCGTTATAACCAGAGCTGGCAAACACTCATACATAACATTAAAAAACGTTTTAACTTTTTTCCAGACACAAAGTTTACGGCGCGAGCGATCATTTTTAGCAACAATATTTCTATTGACTGTATGGTTGTTAACTTACAAATCAGATTTAAACAATGATAGCGTCAACAGAGAGTAATGCTATGTAAATATTAACTATTTAAATCAAACACATACTGTAAGCGATTTAAATTCACTTTTCAGTACTTCCAACACCTTTTCCATTAATCACGAAATCTAATCATAAATATTATAAGTCTAACCCAAATAAAAAAATTAGTTGCTACTCAAATATCATATCTTACTGTATATGGAGACATGTAAGTTAATGTCAGTTTAATCAATCGTAAAAATATATTCACATAAAACGTTTTATTTAAGCCACTCGTTAGTTAATCGAAAATAAACAATTTATTATTAATAGTGTAACGCAATGTACTCGATATTTTAGTTTAGATGTACAGATACTGTCAGTTTTTAATTTGCATTAATTAACATTCCATGATTGACAGTAATTTAAACTGTATTGAGGCTATATATTCAACTCTCTAATTATACTTTCGCTAATATCTTCCAATTAAAAACACTTTTATAAGTTTATACGCTGTCAGTCGTATAAGTAATAATTAATATAAATTTGACAAATAATGTATACATTGATTAAACAATTTTGCGTGACTAACACGAACAAAACTGCGTAAATAGCGCTCTAATTATAGATAATCAAAGAAAATTTTGGATATCTATTCGCAAAAACTCTTACCGTCATCGTCTTCTTCAGAGTGTTCCGACTCATAATCATAAATAGTGATCGAAATGACGGCCAATTGAGTCGCCATTTCGTACAAGAATATTGTTTTAAAGTTTATAAATCAAAGTATAAATATGAACTAACAATTATGAAAAGTGCAGTCTAAATGTTATACAGAATTTTACTTTCGTGCGAAGTATGAAAAGCACATACGTTTTGGCAAACATAAAAAAACTAAATAAACTTTTTAATTCGCTGTCACAAACAATAGTTATAGAAATGGGACAATACATTATATTCGATAGTCACAGAAATGCATGAGACGGCAATTTTTACTTTTTTTATTAAACATTACTTCATTATTTACAACCGAAAAATAATAATACTGTACTAATATTTATAGTCCTGTACAGCCAAAAACTTCTATTTACTTTGAACGTTAAGTGTATTTACAATAGACATAAACCTCTATCATAAATAAAATTTAATGCAATATCGAATATTTTCCTTATTTAAAAGAGCTTAAACACATTTATTTCGGAAAACGAAATCAAGAGTAAATTAATGGAATTACGCAAGAATTAGGGAATTATAAACAAAATTATCGAGATATGTCTGCAGGCTTCTGAAACCGTATTTCATTAGACAACACTTGTGGATAAACGTAGGAATTTATTTACAGTTAAAGTAATTTAAGTCGATTATAATTACAGCTGATTATAATTATGATTAATACTTAAGTGATTATAAAAAATAACCAAAACTTTAAAACTAATGGGAATTTTAAGTAACGGTTTGATATTTTTTCCATTGATATATGGGAAGCAATAGTATATATAATCGGAGATTAAAAGCTTATACTATTTCGATATTTATAGATAACCGATCAAAGACGTAGCGTAGAATATAAATGAATGAGTTATGCGAAAATCAAACCTTGAATTCAATCTTCACAAACCAATGAGTGTCTAGAATGTGTGCCACCCTTTAACTCATCGCATTTTATACTGTTTTCAACTTTAAAATTACATAATACCCTAATGAGTACACTTTACATAATTCTATAAATAAGTTTATAATCTTAAATACTTAACGGTTAAAGATGTTAGCGGTTAAATTTAATAACCATCTTAAGCCCTTCCTATTCTATTCGTTTCAATATTCGAAGTTTTGAATCATCATTAGATTAAACAAAAAACAAAAGTTTTTACTTTTAAAAGAAAAATATGTGAATATTTTTGATTGTAAATTCATTTAATTTCTATAGTATTTAATATAATTTATAATATCATATTTAATTATAGATGTTTTTTTTATTCAACTCCGCATCTGTTTGGGATCCGTTCAATAGACAAAAATTCCAAAAAGTTTGGTCGAGTTTTATAAACAAAGTTCAACGATCGGTTAGGTCTCGAAAACCTAATACTCGACATCCATAATAATTAATAGCACTGTTTGGTGCATTTTAATGATCTAACAAAAAACTGAGTGATAGCAATGGCAATCGCAACATATACCATACCGTAAAGAATCTAATTTAGTAATTATAACTAAAGTAATTCCCATTTAGAATTCTCGTAACAAAGTTTACAAATAATATATTATCTAAATTTAGTTAAAATTTCATAAAACTATGAACACATACATACAGTGGTAAAATGTATTCGTAAATATGAATGAGATTTTTGAATAATTATGAATTATTAATATAGAGGTATTATTTTGGTTATAGGTATGGTTAGTGCTAACGAAGCATCACTCGATGCGACTAATAATAATGATAAATAAATAAATATTTTAATAGCACACAGTTTTAGTTTGTTTGCCGCCATTGCGTAAACATAATCATTGATATGATAATACGTATGTATAGTTAATGTTATTGTTGTGATTGGTGTGGTCTAACAATCACTAATAATAATCAACGCAAATATCATTACTTACCCATATTAGAAGCCGGAGTGAAGAGAACAGCAAATTATTTGTTTTACTCGCAAATAAACATAGATTGAATCGCACTGTTTTAGTGAAAAAATCTGCTTAACCGCAGTTGAGCTGCACGTATGATGATATATGAGTATGAGTTACCTAACAGTGAGACACACATACATACAAACTACGCTCACAGCACACAAAATAGAAATATCAGTGCACAAGCGGAGTGGAGTGGAGTTGTGTTGAGTTGTCGAGAGAGTTGTGTTACTACAGCGTAGTGACGAAAGAGAGTGTCGCTTCAGGGCTGTTATCTAACTATTAGACAACGCATTTTGACTGCATTTTTTTCGTTAACATTAGCTTTATTTTAATTATTTAAAATATGTCAACATCGCGTAGGATTAAATAAAATCATAGATTTATTTTTGTACATTTGATAATAGTATTCACTAACTGGTCATATCTAAAAAGTTTACTTAAATCGTTGACTAGCAATAAGTGATGCAAATATGTTTAACTATACAATGCGACATAAATTATTACAAATGTGTTATCAAATAAAAAACATTCATATATCGTATATATAAT
The DNA here is from genome assembly GCA_034700185.1 of Phthiracarus laevigatus. Taxonomy (NCBI): domain Eukaryota; kingdom Metazoa; phylum Arthropoda; class Arachnida; order Sarcoptiformes; family Phthiracaridae; genus Phthiracarus; species Phthiracarus laevigatus. The sequence continues at coordinate 23,494 of JAQIXJ010000688.1, forward strand.
ATACGCAATTATTTACATTTTATCAAAATTAATGCTAACATTAATAAAAGAAGATTGAAATAAATCATAGCTAATTTCAAATACACCTAATTTCACGTTTTAACTGTCGATCGTTTTTTTAATATATTTTTAATCACTTCCGGGAATAAATCGTTTGAGATCTTCTAAAGGTTTGAGAGGACGTTTCGGCCAAACCTTCGCTTTCTTTAAATTAGCGCTTCTAACTTCCAACTCTTCTAATTTTAATAAATACGGATAAATATTTTGCTCAATCCATTCTAAAATCCAATAATTGTAATTAAATTAAATAAGGTTTACGTAAGATTTATTAATTACCCGAAACAGTGTAATCATCGTAAACCTCTTTAAGAGCTTCTTTGGCTGTTCTTACTAATGATTGAAGATTATAATAAACAGATGAATACTCTTGCATACCTATTAATAAAATCAACATTATTATAATGAATCGTCTTTATCAACATTATTCCGGTTTATGCAGTTTATACTGTAATTGTATATTATACTATATTTTGTAAAATAAAAATGGTTAATAAAAGTATATAAAAAAGCTAACGACGTAAGATTTAGTTTTTGGAACTCAGTTTCTCAACTGAATTAATATAACTGTTTATAGTAGTTGTGTTAAATCGTCAAAAATATTTTCGTGTTTTGATTGATTGCAATATGAAAATATATAATAACAAGAAGACGATCACAAACCTTCATCGATGCGAAAAGGACTGGTAATATTGTGACGAGTATTGTATTGGGTTAGCCATGCTTTATGAATGGTAACGTCATATAAATAGTCGTTAACTCTTTTAACAGCATCGGTGTGATGTTGCATAAGTCGATATATAGGAGAGCCAGGAAACAAACAATTAGCTGTTCGCGCGAATAAATAAGGATCATTGTCAAAATCAATGTCTTGTTGATTGTATGAACTATAATAATTGTTGCCGTTATTTGAAGTGCATCCCATTATTTTATCGAATTTCTTAAATATTATTCTGCTATCGAAAAGACCTTCGCTATTAGTCAATAAATTGATAACAAGCGATGGCAATCCAGATGGGAAAAGTTCGCAAAGTGTTGCCAAATGGTCGTAACGCTGCCATCCTGTTAATGCTATACCTCTGATTGATTTAAAGTTTTTCTGTTGCTCTGCCATAACCTGAATAATAATTCATTTCAATAAAAAAAACCTTAACGCAACAATTAATAATATAGCGTTTACTTCAAGCCAGGCTTCATTATTTTCGAGATGCATCTTAATGTTTGGAACAGTTAACGTTTCGCCGAAGGCACCTAAATAAGTGACAAATGAAAATAAAATTAATTTGATACGATTTTGAAATATACCCTTGAAGGCACTCGCAGCCCACACATGAGGAAATGTCTCTGATAGTGTCATCCATTGAGAATAAGGAATGAATCTATAAATATCTAGAGAAAAAAGCAAAATAAAATTCTCATTATTAACATAGAAAATAAGTTTAGCATGTCGTCGATGCCAAAACCTGTTCTACTTATAAATAAACAAATCATATATCTTAGTTTCCAAACCTTTAATATATGTCCAAATCATGGGCTCAATGCCTAGACTTGAGAGGTTGAACTCTTTTATTTTATCGGTAGGTATTTGTCGGAGCATATCGTCCCAAATAATTGGTATCACGTTATACTTATCGCGCGCATATTTAGCGACACGCGCCACGTGACTTAAAAATAATGTATCACGTTCTTTGAAACGACATCTGTCACAATAGCCTAAATGATACACTTCATCACAACCAATATGCAACCATTTGCTAATGACAATTGTAACAAACAGTTAGCGTTTTATTTTTACGATTATTTTCAAAAACGAACCTGTTTGGGTGCAAACTCATTACTTGGTCAATAATTTTTTGAACTAATATAAATGAATCATTTTTCGAGGGACATATAGCTTGAGGATAATCGTCGCTAAAAAGTTAACGTGAAAAATTTTTCATTATTCTTAATTCTTTTATAATATTTTGCTATGTGAAATAAAACCGTTTAAGCTAATCTAATCGCACAAAAAATGTAATCAATAAATTAATAACAGTGTTATAAATGTTATATTTCAAAATCTAATATTACACATACTCATAAGACTTTTATAATCATAAAATTCGTAGTTTAACATTACAGTATTTCCATAATAAAAGAATCAATAACTCAAACAAAAACAAAAACTCCTTTACACAACAAATTATTTCCTCTCATCAATTTACGGAAGTTTTACCTAACATTAAACTCATTCGAAATGCTATTTTGTCAGTTTTACGAATTTTCAAAATTTTGTTTTATCTTAAAAACATTGCCCTTTCATATTAAAACAATCATAAGAAATTATCGCATTACAGGATATTACTAGACTGGGGTTTAAATTTAATCTTAGCGATACTCTACATATCAATTTGCTATTTTGCAATCGATTCGCTAAACAATAAACATAAACGATTGAATATTTTGGATTTTGTTAGAACTAATAAATTAGATTTATGGTAAAATGAAATGACTCACACTTCACGCAAATGGCGAAACTCTTGAAGTTTTAGAAAAAATTCGAGGTGACCAAAGGTCTGAACAAGAGGTATCACTTCTAACTTATTAGCTTTTGCCACCACTAAAAATTCTTTGATATCTTCGGTTGAATACGCATTTCCAGCTGTGGCCGCTTTCAAGTCACCCCAATATGGGAACATATCCTCGTATTCTAAAAGAATACCATTGGCTCCCGATTGGCTAAGTAGTGGAAGTATCTGTAATTAGCAATAAATAACTATAATGTTAACGCCAATATTGAGTGATACGGTAATACCTTTTTATAATACGAAAGTTTTGGTGGCGCGCCTTTAAGATCAAAATGAACTAAACGTATATCTGGAACGTAGCGCTGTTTCACTGTTTTAATGCCAGAATCTATGTTTGAATCAATTGGTCGTAAATTCAATTCTTTCAATTGTTTGCTATCAATAGGTCTGCTGTGAAATATTCCATACTGAGGCCTATTCTCATTTAGATTCACAACATTAGTCCGTTTATCACCATATTTATTATAAACACCATTATCTTGGGATTTATCGTTAGCTGACTTCTTGGCGTTAACTATATTGGCAACAGATGTTGAGCCCTGAGAATTCAAGTTAAATTTGTTAACAACTGTTTGGTGGATAACAGTACGGTTACGAGCAGTGGTATTAAACACAACAATTACTTCATTCACATTATTTGAGGATAGGATGTGATTGTGGTATTGGTTCTGGTTTTGGTTTTGGTGAAACGCGTGCAAACTTACGGTGTACTGAATCGCGATTAATATGAACGAAACCAATACAATTGCCAATAGGATTGACTTTCGTCTATAGATTCGGTACCATATGTTGATTAAAAAATGTTGCAAACAATGCTTAATCCATTGCGAACAAATTATTCCGATCATTATGTTATTTATTATTATTATTATTCGTTTTTCAATAGTCTCGTATCACAGAGAAATGCATCGTTTGGTTATGGGTTTGAAATGATTTTAATTAGTTTTGTTTTAGTAGATATGTACGCGTTTACGTTTCATTGTGGATGCATCACAACACACACAACAACACACTGTTTATATAATACGATTATTTCCGTTCATATGACAACACAATAACCAAAATGATTGTTTTTATACTGATTACGTTAATAGTCGTTAACTCCGTTATCGCAATAACGTAACCATTCCTGAGAGAAATCTACACGATTTTTTGTTGTTTTGTTTATATTTAGTTTAATAATGCAAACTGTAATGACAAATAAAAATGGGTGACAATAGAAACGAGTGATGATTGTATGTCTACACCGACACACGCAATACCAAGTGTTTCAACGTGTCTTTTGCCACCTTTTCGGTTCGGTTTGATTCCACGAATTTAAATCTATTTATATCTTCTATTTAGATCCATATGTTAATAAAACAAATTTTACAATTTAATTTTTTCCATTGTTGAATAATGAAATTTTTATGAAACGCTTTATTTTCAAATGGCTTTAATATATGACATGGTAATTCAGGAAAAAATTAGTTAAAAAACTTGTTTGATTGCTATTGTATTGAGAAGCACTAATGCATTTATTCACATTTGTTTTTATTATGCGTATATTTACTATTAGTTCAAACAATGGCTAATATTAACATAGCGTATAGTATACACGCTAACCATCTGTGCAAATAAAATAAACTAATCGAATCAAATTAATAGTACTAATGCATTCAATTTACTTAATTAAATGGCAATTAGTTGCGTATTGTAAAAATTCTTTAATTTAACAATATGTTGTTCAAAAGTTATAAATTTTAATAAGAATTAATTTCCTGTTTCATAGTTAAATTATTATTAATATTTATATTTGTCGGTTTGCATTAAATATGATAAAACTTAATTGGTAACCATAAAAATATAAATTAACGACTTTAAATTAAAAAATACCCCTTTTTGTCATCAAAACTTTAAAGGCCCTCCACAGCCCTTCTTTACACCCTCCGTGAATTTTTTTAATATATTATTCAATGTTCTCTATCGATTAAAAGTGGTTTCAATGAATTCGGCATAAGACACTCGACAACATTCCCTCGTAAGTATTACAGATGATATGGATTGGGTTCAAACTATCCCAAGATGGAACCAGAGCTTGTGAAACTAACTGTAAGAATCACTTGTAACTTAAAATAAGAACCTGAAAATTGAATATAATAAATATTAAAGTGTGCACAATTCAATTATCTAATCTGAGCACAAACTCCCAGATCTAAATTTTTTCTTATTAGTAAAAACTAATTGAGATTTTTATTATCAGTATTAGGACACCCATCTGCGACCCTCTGCTAATAAGCTTAATCCTAACGTTCATAAAAATAAATATATCCTTATCCTTATTATATATTAAAATAATGATCTCTCTCTCTCTCTCTCTGTCACGTTCTCCTACAAAATTAAGATAAGCTATTTTAACGAACGTTACCTAACAATATCTGATACTTTTAAGCTATTGTTGTATTGTGCGAAAAAATTAATTGTGAAAGTCAATAATAAAACAAAATAGCAGAAATCAAAATTATATAACCGTCATTTACAATAATATAAACAACTTAATACGTTATACGGGCTTAAAAATTACATAAACTTCATTATTACCACGAGAAGCGGTGTTTCAACTAGTCCTTATTATATATTAAAATAATGATCTCTCTCTCTCTCTCTGTCACGTTCTCCTATAATATTAAGATCAGCTATTTTAACGAACGTTACCTAACAATATCT
>JAQIXJ010000689.1:0-28818 GCA_034700185.1 Phthiracarus laevigatus
TTAGGTTTGGTTAGGTTTGGTTAGGTTTGGTTAGGTTTGGTTAGGTTTGGTTAGGTTTGGTTAGGTTTGGTTAGGTTAGGTTAGGTTTGGTTAGGTTTGGTTAGGTTTGGTTAGGTTTGGTTAGGTTTGGTTAGGTTTGGTTAGGTTAGGTTTGGTTAGGTTTGGTTAGGTTTGGTTAGGTTTGGTTAGGTTTGGTTTGGTTTGGTTAGGTTAGGTTAGGTTAGGTTAGATTTGGTTAGGTTAGGTTAGGTTAGGTTAGGTTAGGTTAGTTTAAGGTATCATTTTGAAAAATTTGGCTTTATTCGGCTAATTACTTACACAATTTATATGAAAAATAGATTTAATCATCATAAACAATAATTGTAAAATGTTTAATTCGCTAACTTAAGCACAATAATGCTTTATATTTTAGGTTATGTTTAATTTTGTAAAATTATACTCATCATCTGTCATTTGTTATTTATTATCTGATATAAAAATGGTACTTTGGCCCGGATTTCCTCAAAGATTATTTTGATGTTGATTTCCTCAAAGATTTATAAATTTCTTTCGAATAATTGTCTAAATAAGAATTGTATACCCAGCGCTAGGTCTATGTATCAAAGCATTTAGCTTTTTCTGTTATGTTCCTCAAAGGAAATATTGACACATCAGGAGTTAAAATTTCTAAAACAGAGATGGTCACAATTTTTGGCTATTTTTGTATCCATTTTGGGTCTATTAGTCAAAGCTTTTAGCTTTTTCTGTTAATATATCTAAGTATAACAGTGATGATCAATATGGTTAGATATTTGTGTTAAATTCCTCAAAGATTTATGAATATCGTTCAAATCTATTTCAAATTTTTACCCAGCGCTGGGTCTATTAGTCAGCTTTTAGCTTTTTCTGTTATGTTCCTCAACATTATGAACCTATTATATATCTAAATATAACAGTGATAGTGACTATTTTTACCAATTTCTGTTGATTTCCTCAATAATTTATAATAAGCTGTTTTATTTATAGTTTTGGTAATTTTTCGAGTTATTTAAGATTATATATATTATGATTTTTAGAAATTTGATTCTTCAAGTGATTAAATTAATATCTTTAATTTCTTCTAGCCTCAATGTTTGCGACTTTTTCGCTTGCTCCCATTTTCTTCGTTAGACCTTTTTCTCTTCTGTGATTTAGCACGATCTTCTTCTTCTTCCGATTCATTTTCCGGTTCTTCTTCAGTTTCTGATTCAGTCTCACGATATTGGTTTCTGCTTAATAGGCTCATCATTCCTGCTTTGTGCTTTGCAATTCCATTTTGTTTTGATACGACCATACCACAGATATTGCATTTGCCACGTATTATTTGTGGAGTTAGCTGTTGATGTTGTAATAATGTACTTTTACGGTGTTTTCTTTTTCCTTCTTTTTTGTAAACTCTACCTTGCAATGGAATAGCAAATGTCTTTGAATTTTTTAGTTTGTTTTTAATATGACTCATAATCGAAGATCTATTCTTATGATCAAAATCGCAAGTCCTGCATAAGTATTTTTCATTTTCCTTCGGAATTGTTTCACCATAATCGTTATATCGACTTAGTTGCGAGCGATGTGCTAGTATTATTTCATTTTCTTCTCTTAATAGTGGTATATGGTTTTCTACTTGTTGACTAATATAAGCAATATGTTTGGCAACATTTTCTTCTGTGCCACAAAAACCACAACTACTGCATGTATGAAACTGTTTTTTGCCTTTTTGTTTTAAATTAATTTGAGCATTATTCGATAGATGTTTCCTAATGCTATAAGCACTATACAGAATTACTTGCTCCAAGCGTTCTTCCTCTGTTATACTAGCAGCTTTCACGTCGTTTTGTAACCCAATCAGGAGTGAAGAACGGCTAGAATCATGCATGGTCTCTTCCGAAATTTCTCCAAATTCTTCAAATTGTTCTTGGCCCTCCCTTATCATTGACGCGACTAAGGCCTCGTCAAGAAATTCAGATTGATGTTCTTCTTCGAACTCTTTATCTGCGTCTGTCCCCTGAAAATGCTAAGGTTTTCTTATGGATTTGGAAATTCAATCGTTAACTGGAAAAATTGATCAAATAGTATAATCAACGCTTGAATGTTTTTGAATTCTATAACTTTTAGCATTTCTATCGATTTTTTAGATTTTTGTCTCGCTTTGAAAAGTGAAGCTATTGGATTTGAGATGTTTGTCTGTGCGTCTGTACCAGGGTGTCCCAGAGGGGGGTCTGGAGGGGGTTACCCCCCATGAAATCTCAAAAAGTTGACCCCCCTACCTAAAAAATGGGAAATGGCATCTCTATGGGAAAATTTTTTTAAAATATTTTTTAAGGCCGATGGCAGAAAAATTGTCGCTTAAATCCGAGTAGTTTGACCCCGCCCCCTTAAAATTTTGAAAAGTCGGAAAGTAACCTCCCCAGACCGGCACACTCTGGGACACCCTGGTCTGTACGGAGACTAATATTTATAATGCGATTTTTCGAGACAAAAATAACAAAATAGAGGTAAAGTCGGGTCAAAAATGGGCAATAATAGCTAAATTTAATTGGTGGCCCGTGTCTGACCAAATAAAATCAAATCAAGAAACTATTTTTTTGACGCCTCGTGTCTATGCAATTGGAAATGGCGTGGAAACGTATAGGAGAGAGGTTTATCTGGTAGAATATGATGAAAGGTGAAAATTATTTGAGAAATGGCCGAAATACATGTTGACTTATGGTCATATTTTATCCCTAAATTATAAGGTGACCGTAATTTTATTTATCTGAAATATAATACAAACACCGAAATCATAGGCATATCGCAATAATAGAAATCTTTTACATCATAATTATTTCGTCGATATCTAAACTTTAAAACGTTTAGCTTATGATACGATATTTACAGTATATGTAATTATAGCATGTGTAAAAATTATTTTGTATTACTAAAATCACATATCTGACCATAAGCGATGAAATACTGAATGATTATAGAATAAATACCAAAATACCAATTTTTTAGTATATTCATATTCCAAACAACAAAGTAAATTACAATTTTAGTTTTTATTAACAAATTTTTATTTTGGCCGTAAAATAATATTAAATTAATTAAACTTAATACTATTCATATTTAAAAAACAAAATATCGATATTTATTAATTTACTATAAAATTTAATCGAGTTCTAACTTTATGTTAAAAAATGGTTTTTAAATTTACTGTACATTCATGTGCAGTGAGTTTTTCAAGAAATATTTTGAACTTAGGCTGAACTCTTTGCGATGATATTTGATTTTATAATACATGATTGCAACAAAAAAATTACAATTATGAACAGCTATGGTAGAGATAGTTTTATATACCATACAGTTTAGTGATGTTCTAAACATTAGAATATCAAAAATCAAATGCGAATTTCAACAGATCTCATATAAAAATTATATAATCAAACCAATAATTAGAGTTAATAATACGGTAATAATAATAATAAGAATAAAAGTAATTAATATTTTCAATCAATTAAATAAATCAGTTTACAATATTATAATTAATAATTAGAAATAAATGTTAGGTTCAGATATATATATCCATTGGTTGCGTGCGTTTCCTATAGTTTATTCTTTACCAAAGCGTTCACATTTACAACATTAATCAATCAAATTTATAAACTCACACACAATCACAATCTATTAAAAAATTGACACAAAAACATTTATATTTAAATGAAAGTTTGGGCACACATTTATTTATTTGATACAACTTTCTCGCGCTTTTTGACATAATTAGCGTGTTTTTTAAATACGGTAATAAAATCTCAAACAAAATTTCGAAAATAAGTGATGATCTAAAAATACGCTAAATCGATGATATATTAAATTAAATTAATAATCAATTGGTAAATCAAATGCTATTTCTTGCTGTTTTTCTTAGTGACTTGTCCTCGTGGTGGTGTTAAAGGTCTATTGTTGGCATTCATCGCACCATACGGAAACTTTTTCTTATCCGCAGGTTTTAGTATCTAAACGTATATGAAATTATAAGTAAGTACGCGTATGTAATGTATGTATGTATGTATGTGCAAGTCTTGTTAATAAGTTATTAATTTCACTAAATATATAATACGGTGTTTGTCTTATACAGCTGTTATTTACTAATCTTAAGCACTTCTTTTAAGAAATCCCAAGGCTCAAGGTTTAAATATTAAGTGCCTGTGCATTATAAATATTAATCTTAATCTCACGAAAACCAGAGAGAGATTATGAGAAAATGTTTATCGACTTTATCAACATCTAACCGTTAGATAATTACCTGAAAAGAGCACATCAATGTTTCGTCGACGGACATCATAGCACCTGCATTGTCGAACTCTCCGCAATAATTTGGTGCTGAAAATAGGGTAACGAGTTGTCTCTTAGCGAAAAATTCGTATCCATCTTCAACAACCTTTAGCGGTAACATTTAAATTAATTTCATACGTCATAATAATTAATTTCATACCTGATGAGCTCTGCATATCAGGTCTAAATCATGTTTATGAAGAAACTTCGCGACAACGTCTGCACCAAATGTATATGAAACTCCGCGATCATTCTCTCCCCAACCCATGACATCTTTGTCCGGATCAGACCACAGCAGATCGCATAGCAATCCTTGATCAGGAACGTCTGTTGGACGCATTATGCGACGAATTTGTTCCATTGAGTGCAAATCTGGACTCAATCCTCCGTGACAGCAGAATATCTTTTCGTCCACAATGGCAGCCACAGGCAAACAGTTGAAACAATCAGTAAACGTTTTCCATAATTTGATATTATAACGCCTTTTGCCTGCAATATTATTAACGTTGTAAAAATGTATTTAAAGTATAAGTTAAAAATAATTCGATTGGACTTACATTCATCATAAAAACCATAGATTCTGTTGATACTCGCGCACTCGTGATTCCCCCGTAACAGAAAAAAGTTTTCCGGATATTTGATTTTGTATGCCAACAAAAGACATATGGTTTCTAATGATTGTTTTCCGCGATCAACGTAATCACCGAGGAATAGGTAATTACTTTCTGGTGGGAATCCTCCATATTCGAATAACCGTAATAAGTCGTAATATTGACCATGAATATCACCTGTTATAACGAAAATTTATATACTGGTATATTATAACTATCTTTTCAAATATAAAACCATTAAAATATTTTAAAATAAAATTAGTAAATTCTGCTGTAAAACACAAATAATATAATATAGTTTTTATTAGAATTTCAACCATAGGCTACCCTTGGATTGGGTCAAATCCTGAAAATCTCAATTTTTTAAGAGGGGTGGATAAAACTCATCGGATTTAAACGACGATTTTTTTTATTTTTCGTTCCAAAATTTTTTTCAAACAAAAAAAATCACATTTTCAATGCAGTATATACGTTATAATATGAACAAAACATTAAACAAATATCAAAGTTATTATAAGTTATAATTCGTTTAAATAATAAATGAGGTGTTTATACTGTACAAACACTTAATGTTTAGTGCACAGGAAACCAGAGAGGCTTTATTGTCGGAACAAATGTCTCGATTTCTATTATGTTACATATTGTGCGTTTTGACATTAAATAACTGATATATAGTCACAAATTAGTTTAACAATAAATATCAATGAGTAAACAAGTAAAGTATTTTTGTATCGATTGCAGGGAATTGAAAATCGTTAGTTAGTTAACGATTCAACAACATTTGAAAACTTCTTTTTGATTTAGACAATATAATTTGTGTGAAATTTAAGTTAAATAAAAAACTAGTGGGCTCTTAGACAAACAGCATTTGTGAATAGCAAGTGCTCCAATATTTTGCTCAACAAACTACAAAAGCCAATAATGTACTTTCTGTACTTTCAAACCACCTAAACCTCCCTTAAACTAATTTATTTAAAAAATTCTCCAGTTTTGCGGAGTCACTCAGCAGATTGCCTACAATTTTTGTGCTTATAGGGATATCGTACCTATTATTACCGTTTTGTCTGAAAAACTGCGCAAAAAAACGTTGTGGAATTAATATTTATAATAATAGAAGATAATGAATATACTTATTTCAATAAATTACTTTCTATTTTTTAAGTTTTTGGCAATTTTAAAATAAGATATTTCTATTAAATTAAATATTATGTTAAAAAATCCATTATTCAATTATTTCAAAAAAGTTAATATTTAAAATTTTCTATTAGCTGAGATTTTTTTTTTAAATATAGCAATTTATATCGACAACATAAAAACACTACATGTAACACTCGGAATAAAGTATTACATTATTGTGCGCCTTTAATCATTTTTGCAATTAAATTTTATAAAATTTCCTATAAATTTTAATTTCTAAACTTTATTTATACCACTAATAAACAATTTTTGTACACTTTTTCCATCGATAAGCAAAATTAACTCTTTCATAAAATATCTAAAGATATATTCGTTATTACTTATTTTATCGGACTTAGAAACTTATAATTAACGATATTTAGTCTATTTAAGATAAAAAATAACAATTACTAATACACAGAAGCGTTGATATTTTAATGGTCAAAAAACCATGTTATGGCAAAAATAAATTTTAAAATTCATTAACAAAACAAGTTGTAAATTATAGCATTGTGTACAAGTTTACGCCAACATAAATGGTTTGGAAATGCGCGAAATGTTTTGACAAGCTATTATTAAATATTCATTAAATTATTTAACCGAATAATTATATGCTTATTTTTAAAATATTTCTACCAAGAGTGAAGTGTAGAACATAAGTTAAACCCTTATTTATTATTAGTGATGATGGTTTGGAGCCTCTGAAGTCTGAAACTGAACTCGAGACTCATTGCTGAGGCTCTGAGACTATAAAATGATTATCTTAATTTGTGTAAATTTATTAAAAACTGACCGAATTTTCAAAATACTATTATTTTTTATTACATCTTACAATTATTTCCACTTTAAAAATAATATTCAGTATTACACATTTAAATAAATTTAATTTTGTATAAAATATATATTTTAAATGCATATATTGTATTGGAAAACCTACAAAAACGCAATGTCATTCTTAAATGTGCTATGAAGTAATAGATACTCTTAAAAAATTTGTATTTATAAAGGCTCGGACGTTCCGAATTGGGGTTAGAGGTTAAGGTTGTTAAAGGGAGGTTGAGGCTCAGGTTGCAGCCGGAACAGGCTCACCATCACTAGTCATCATATACATTGTTGCTAACCTTCGTTTAAGTGAAACACTTTATATTTAAATGAGATGTAATAGTGTTATGTTTGCATACGAATGAAATTTTTATTTTTATAAGCTTATATGCATTTACTTTACTCAACTGATGTTCAATTTTTGGGAAAATAGTTTAGAAAACCGTTAGTGCCTGACTAAACACAAATTACACTTTAAATAAAACAAACATTATATTAATTAATGTAAGCGTAAGCTTTTTTATTTTGTTTCGAAAGCATTCCATTCGTGTAATGATGAAATGATTTCTAAATTACCACTTAAATTAATACTTAACGGCTAATATAAATCAATTCATTATAAATTTAAAAAAACGAAGTTTTTATCGTAAAAATTGCATTCCCTCTTAAAAGTAAGACACCGTTATCTAATAAAGTCAATGTTAATTTAATTAAGCTATCCTTGAAAACCCGATCATATCTGTTGTATTAAATATTTCCAACAAAAAAAATGAAAAGAGCTGAGCAAATATTATCTGCGAACACTTATGTCTTATCTCTATTATTTCCAAATTAAAATCATAATGTGTACGTGAGTAATGAAATAAAGCGACTATTTTACTACTTTTAACTGACGCGATAGAATTGCATTAAGATTTGCTAATATCGAGTTGAAAATAAATAACACTTTTATGTAAAAGTAAAAAATAGATTTACCTCAGAATAATAAAACAGTTTATTTTCAGATACAAAAAACGGTGATATCTAACTTGTATAATGAAATATAAGATACTCGGAAACGTTTCCGAAATGCGATACAACGCGAGAAATCCGTTCATTTCTATGTTTACGGTTTTATATAGTGTTTCGAATGCGTGTGTGCGTCGACTAAATCGACAATTGTGAGAATGGTTTGACGTAAATGGCGAGTGTGTCAAAACTCATTAGTCATTTCATATATAATTTATGCCAAAATATTCAACAAAAAAAGTGTAAATATTCACACACACACTATAACTTAAAAAATCAATCAAAACAAAATATTTAAAACAAAAACAAAAACAAAACCCTTACAGATTTTTATCAAAAACATTAGAAATAACGATATTTATATTATCAAATGGAAATTAAAGCAAACAGGAAGTTTAAATCATCAAACCATTTGTTTTATCAGCGAAAGTCGTAAAAAAACTTTTGTCTTTAAAACAAATATTTATGAATTAATGGCGAAAAAGAACACTAAAAACTAAATCTAGTAAATGATAACCCAACTAAAAATGCGTCATAATAGCAATTAAAATCTAAAATAACCCATATCTCGAAAACTCTTAATCAAATCCCGTGAATACAATTTAAACATTAAACTTAAAACAAATATTGCTAAACAATAAAACTAAAATTCGATATCAAGTGCTCGAAATTATACGTTTAATCAAAACTCAAATGATTTAAATGACGATAAACCTTAACCCTTAAACTGTTTTAAGTAATGAGACTAATCGGCGCCTAAACTAAATTTGGAGCACGAGTTGAGATAAAAATACTTATTACTATCGTCAGTGACATAATACTATTTCGGAATATGAATTCAAAAACGAGAACAAAGCCAGATAAGATTTTAAGGTGTAATTACATAACCATAGCTGGGAATAACTCGATTAGAAACTGAGAAACGTTATACTATATCTCAATCACATCACTAAAATAATTGTACAAATATATCAATTTTGATATTATCACAGAAATTCAATATAACTGCTATTACGATTAACTTAATTCAAGCTAATAACCATAACTAATAACTTACACGTCATCGCAATCTTTCACTTGACTGAAAAAATAATCGCTTTAATGAATTTTTATTTGTATCGGGCATTCAATAATTTTAAATTAGTAAAAACTTTGTAATATTAAACTTTAATCATAACATAGATTTATCGGTGGACTTGACCCTAATAGCACTTTTTAAGTCTGTTCAACCCTTGATAGCTTCGATTAGATCAGGTATTAAGTTTCAGATGGATATGTAAATCTTGTTTTCACAACTTGTCAATATAATTATCTCGAACTTATCAAATATCAAATCATTTTTGACTGATCAATCCTTAATATCAAAAATATTTTGATTTTTCAAACATAATTTTTTGATTAATTAAAGCTAATAAAATTGGATATAGCGATACAAACGAATAAATTATTGGTTGGCAGCGCTAATCATATTCGCATGCTTTCTATAACAGTAAGTAAAGCACAAATTTTCATAAACGACAAACACTTTTTTTAGTGAACTTGTTTTCAAAGATCACTAACGCGTGGAAAATGAATCGCAACTAGAATCAGAGGTACAATCGGGCAAAACAACTCCGAACCCGATATTATTTATTACCAGTGGAGCATAAATAAAACATAATTAAATAAAAGCGAATCGAATGGAAACGCATGGGAAACATCGAAAAAAATAAAACGCTTACCACATATCTTGAGAGGTGCCTCCAACTCCAATAGTATCGGTTGACTGAGAAATATTTCGCGAGATTTCACGCATAAACTCTTAATTTCAGCTTCAGATAATTGCACATTTTTTCCGGGTCTCGATCCGCGAACTATACAATTATAACGTAAACATTACATTACAGTCGGTCTGTGTTTTTTTTATAAAAAAATTAAAAGTTTAAAAATAATGTTTTGGACAAAAAATAGTCTGGAAATGTAAAAATAGCAGTGTATTTGGTTGTATGAGCTCATCGATTTGAGTGAATATGTACATATGTTATGCGCGTATTTGCTGATTAAATAGCGATAAATGAACATACGTTTAGCGTAAATCACGTTCGCGTTTAGTGATTATATCACATGATATACACATTATATAGGTTTTTGCCAATAAAGCGCCCACTTATTAGCCACTGCTATCTAATTATAATTATATAATTAAATCAATTCATACCTTCGAGAAGTCTAGCGATAATTGAGTCGATATTTAATTTATCAGAATCGACCATATCTTGTATGAACAGATGAAAGAGAAAGAGCTGAACACAACAACCAAATTGGTTAAACTGATAGCACACACAGACACACAACTGATCTAAATATAATAGTTGATTATAATGCACAAACCAAAACGATATTATAGTGCAAGTTAGCGACAATTTTTTGTTGTTTGGCGTAACAAAGCTCAAAATTCACAGTTAAACTGATCTTTTTTAATGACTGTGGATGCGATGCGACACACCAACCAATACAGCAATACAGTAATACAGCGTTACGTTTTACGTTTTCGCTCTTCTCTGTTATGGCGATTCACTCTTTTTTTAGACTCAACACTAACTCAATGTTGTTTATACACCCGCTATAGGTGTGAACGGTTATCAATTAACGGAACGCTTTATTTTATTTTGTTTTTACTTTTATTTCTTACTTAATATTTTTTCGGTTTGAGAAGAGTCATTAAAGTAATTAAGCGTTTAATAAGCCTCATAAATCTTATAACATAATGATTGTTGTACAGATGCATTTTTCCCCATTGATAAGCATTTAATGACTTTAGTCATTTGATCAGTTAATAAAAACTTTGTCCGATATTATAAAATACTTTATCACTGTTACTAACAATTATTTTTTTAAAATTATGAATTACTCTGTTTAATAATAATAAAGATATAATATTTCCTTATATCGTGTGTCTTAAACCTTTACGATCTGGAGTTTATTTTCCGGATTTATAAGATAATTAGGAATCCTGAAATTTTTGATCCTATAAAATTACAAAACTGAATTTGAATGTAAATTTTCAGTCAAAAAGTAGTGAGCCTCGTAAAATTATTATATTTGCCACATTGTTTCCAAATTAAAATCTAATGTTCAATTTTTTATCGAAACCCAGATATTTCTTATTATTTAAATTCAGAAACGGTCCCAACCTTTTTGTTACTGTTACATTACATCATGAATTTAAAGTTGTAATGAAATAAAATATTTTTTTTGCATAACATAATCTTATCTTATTCAGAGCTTACCGTTATATACCTTTAGACATGGTATCATCGTTAAAAGTACGTATTCTTACGCAAATTAAATACCAGATTGTAACATACTTAAATCAAAGCAATTGAAAGTATTGCATAAAATGCAAGGAAACATGAATTATTTGAATATTGAAGTTCGAGGATCGGAAAAATCTCCGATTCTAATTGAAAATCTTTAATTTTTGGTGATAACTAATTAGAATTTATAATTTTTTTTAGTATATCGAACCCCTTATTTGGCGCTTGCTATATATAACGAATCTAACGATTTTAAACATAACTAACGATTTTAATTATATCTAACGATTTCAAGGAATTTAGCTTAAAATTTGCTAAAAATGATATAAATTAATAAGTCGGTACAAAAATATTCACATTTAAAATTTATTGAACGCGTTCGATTAAGGTTCCGGATTAATTTATTTAGAATAAGTGAATTCTGAAAATGATTACTATCACAATTATTAGTTTCTGTATCTAAAGATTTCATTTTAAAGTAATTTTTTTTAATAACAGTAAGGTTTTTAATGAAATATTTTAGGGTTATAATAACTATAAATCCTTTTTAAATTAATTTAGTATCTAAAATTTCTAACGAATTTTTCTAAAGATTTTGGAACTTTTTTCTAACGATTAACAAACGATATGGCACTAGTTTTTCTAACGATTTTCAAAACCCTACTAATAATAATTAGTTTGTGGATAAGTGCCCTTTAATTCGATTCAATTGTGTGAGAGTTTGGACGGGAGTTTTCAATCCTAAACCCCCCGTTTCCATGATATATTCGACACTCGTCCGGTGGCTTGTTTCAATGTAATGTCCATCAAAAGCCTTTTATGTGAATTTTTTTTACTTTTGACCAATCAAATAGTAAGCATTACAGTAGATTAATATTATTGAAAATGTAAAAATTAATAATTATCAATTATGTAATTTTAATTTTAAATGTTTCTACTCGATAATTAGCTTATCCATAGCTGGTGTTTGCATTCGAAACTTTTGTCTTAATGCATAAAAACTTTTCGCATGAACGGGACATCTTAAATGGTATATTTTTTTGAATCACTTTTGTTTGAATGCAGTAAATGTCACTGAAGCAGGCGTTAATTGCAATCAGTTTATATATAAAAAAGCGAATTAAAAAAGTAATTTCTCCATTGATGTGAGCATATAAGTTTATATAGGGAAGAAGTATATAAATAACTGATTTTAGAAAGCAAAGTTTTGCTTTATTCACTCTACTTATTCCATTTAAAACAAATTGGAGAGTGCTATCCACTCTTTTACTTTTCGTGTTTTTTGTTCGAACGAATTCCTAATACTTGTTGACTTAATCTATTTTGATAAAATTCTTGGGCTGCAAACTTGAGTAAAATAAGTGCAGTACGAAAGTTTGATATCTATTTACAATACAATAACGAAATAGTAGGTAAACTATAAATGGTAAATCAGTAAACGTTACG
The DNA here is from genome assembly GCA_034700185.1 of Phthiracarus laevigatus. Taxonomy (NCBI): domain Eukaryota; kingdom Metazoa; phylum Arthropoda; class Arachnida; order Sarcoptiformes; family Phthiracaridae; genus Phthiracarus; species Phthiracarus laevigatus. The sequence goes on from JAQIXJ010000689.1 coordinate 12,686, forward strand.
CAGCAACCAATATTAAAAGTAAATTATAAAACATCAGAAATGTTATGATGATTGAAAATAAATATGCTATAACAACTAAGGAATGAAAGATTAAAACAATATTGAAAAGAAGAGGTTTGCTAAAGGCCCTATGTATTATTATCATTATAGCGTTTATAGATACAACTGATTTAAATTTCTTCGTACATTTGTATAACATTGCGATGCAGATTAGTTAATCAACAAATTCAATTAAAAAATTTTAAGTGTTAAAATAAAAAATTAAAGTGTTAAATAAATTCAAAATTCCTCTAAATTGTTTAATTGAATACGTTTTCATTTATATTTTTGATTTTTAATCGATTGAGGTTCGCATTTCAGCACTACTGTAAATGTCCATGAATTTTGACATAAGCTCATATATTTAAATTTTAATGCGCAAACTTCCAAACGCTAATTTCCTAGCAAATAACCTGCGGCTTGAACTAAGGGCAATATACCAGCGAAAAAACTATTTTAATTTCAATTAATATAAGTGCAAAGCCGTAAACGTTAAAACTAGTCTATACGAAATAAATCATTTGTTCAAAAAACTGGTATATTTTTTCATTTAAAAATTCATTGCATTATATAAACAGCGCATTAAGAAATTAATTCTTGATATATCTTTCTCTATCTAAACCATTTAGTCTAGTCTTTAGCTATTTAAGTATGCAAAGTAATATTTTTAATGGCACGCACTTATGTATATATATACTGATATCGTTGAACATTATTCGGGAGCATAATCTTAAACTCTGACATTTTATAGTCGATGCGAACGTTTTTCGACTTTCCGAGTATGTATGCGTTTCAGTGAATTATGGTTTTTGTCTTTTCGTAAACGTTGTGTCATTAGAATATCAAAGCCTATTGTGTCTCTTTAGTTGAGTGTAAGAGCTGTCAAAGTTTAAAGAATTTTATTGTATAAATTAAAGGCAAACTCGAAAGCAATTAGTTAATTCTGTCGTCAATGATGCCGTTTAACTTATAGTATAAGAGAATGTGTGAATCTGTCGTTTCGAAGTTAACAGTTGACCATAACTTTGAAACGTAACGGTGGAAATAATTTATTTTCGCGTCTATTTAATTCAGTACACACATTATTATTCGCCCGTCTATTTTGAGCGTACGATAATTTTCAAATCATTAGAGCATTACGCGTTACAGAAATCAATTTCAACTTTTGGAAACAAAAATGTTTTTCGGTACAATGTGTGCGAAAAATTGGTTTTTGGGCGATATTTTAATTTTTATATCGAATTAAGTGCGCAATTTCCATGAATTTCAAACTTGTTAATTGATTTTTATGCAAATAAAAATGGTTGTTAATAGTGTTATAGAACGCACGTTATTAAATGTCAAAGAACTTTCAAAAATGTTGTAAGATATCATTATTCAATTTATTCCACAAAATTGCGATTACAGGGAATAACGTTTTTTGACAGATGAATAACTTTGAATATTTAAAAACTTTTAATTATTCGTTTGTTTAATTAGATGAAACTTTTTCTCTTATATTATTTCGCTGCTGACAAAAAGTTATTATAAATTTTAACAACTATTACCAGCGGAATTAAAAACACAACGTATAGTTTACATTGTGAACTTTATTTTGGGTTTAACTTTACTAGAACTGGTTTTTAGTATTAAATTTTGATGTTGCAATTAAATAGATATTAGATTTTCAAAATTTTTCGATCCCATATAATAAAATATTGAAAACATCGTTTGCGACATAAAAATTCTTATGTCAACGAGAAAAACATTAAATATCCATATATTTACTCGTCGATGCAGCATATTTATATTATTGCGATTACTATAAAAAAATTTTGACTTTCGAAAAAATAATATCAGAGAAATGAAAGTTATTTCGAAAATATGATTCTCTCAAAAAAAACTTTTATAAACTTATTTCAAACATTTTTTATTTGTATAAACGATGCTTTTTATTGGTTTGGAAATACATATTTTCGGTTACGCTTTATTTTTGTTGTTGCTTTCTTTCAGTTTCGTACTTGATTTATCGAATTCTCGAAGCAAATAAACATTTCTTTTTCTCTCGATTTTTCGGAATCTTTTTTGAAAATCTGCATTCTAATCAAGACAGCAGAGGGTAAAAAATTACATTGGTAACATTTTCGTTTTCTTCCCCTCAATTTATTATCCTTGTTATTTTGTATTCCATGATTTTTTAAAATAGAAAATCGAAAAAGTAAACTTTTAACTGTATAAGTATAAACTTCGATTGCATTCTGTTGAGTTACAGTGATTTTAATTTCGTGCTCTTATCTACTTTTTTGTCGTTCTTGACAAAAAATATATACTTTTCTTCCGATAAAGTACAACTACTTTGCGATATTTATGCTGTATATATACATAGTAGACATGATGCTAACGGAATAATTAATTAACTGTTTTCTCAGTCGTGATCATAATACGATACTATTTTAAAACGCATCTTATCTCTTACAAAATGCATGTGCGAAGAGCGAGAGCTGCTGCACAAAACCATTGTAACGCTGGCTTTGAATGATGTCACGCTATTATAATTAAGTCCGTGTTTGATGTTGCGTAATAATAATTGTATGCATTAAAACAATATATTGCGTCAGTGTTTGCACAGTTTTAGGGTTTTAATTACAATTATTGCGAAAAAGCATGAAAAAAACGATTCATCGTTTTTATATCCCAAAACTCGAAAACGAAACTTACGCTTGACTTTGCAAACTGTTGTTTAAGAGTGTATCAGTATTTTTACGTTGAGATATTAAAAATTAATAATTTCTGGATATTGCGCAAAATTTGTATCAGTAAATGCAGGCAATCACTCATTTCGCGGAGTGTTCTTCGTGTGACAGATAAACTTTTTAAATTTAGAGCAAACTATGCACTAAATTAGTTATTTCTGTCATAAAAGATACATATATTATATTACCAGCGCAAAAACGGTAGATTAATCTTAGTTATGCGGTCAAAAGCTTTATGCACATAGTGGTGGAATAAAAATTATTTCTACAATTATTCAAACAAAAATACATTGTTATTTTTAAATATAGATAATTTTTAGGTTATCATAGCGTGACTAATGCGCAAAAAATTCAATTGTTAGTTTTAAAACTAAAAATAGTTTTTGATAATAACTCGAAGCGTTTTAATTGAACTTAGACTTTTAGGGAAAGTGCTATGAAAATTAAATAACATTTTTATTTAAAAAATAATAACAAAATCAGGCATGTTTTCTATTTGTTAGAATTAATGTTATGCAAGTATGTCATAAATTGTGAGACGTGTTTTCCATAAATAAAATTTTAATTAAAAATTTCCCAAATTTTTCTATAAAGATGCTGTTGATATTATCCTTTTTTTTAATTAATGGCAGCGAATCTTATAAAAATGAAAAGAAAAAAACATTCGTCGAGCATGAAATACTACTTATTTAGTCATTTTAGCATATTTTATAAGACAGTTATTAGAAAACGAAACGAATCGCTGTTTTATCGGCGTAGAAGCGTATGAAAAATGTAGCAAATTTGTTTCATTGCAGTATCCGTTAGGGATCTCTTAACATTAATAACTCGAGAATATATGGAAACAATTTCATCTTCGGAGACTTAGCTTCATTAATACTGGAAGTTTTAGTTTGCCGTTTAAACATTATACGCAGTTTCTGCTGATAGATTAGAAAACTAAACATAGAAAAAGTGTAATTTTTACGTGAAAATTTGTTGCATAAGTTAACGCTAAAAATAATACAAAACACACATGCTTTTACTAACGTTACATTTAATGTTAGAGTAATCTCAAGCAACAATTTATCAAAACAAATTTTTATTTAACAAAAAAACAATAATTATGCCTATTTTATAATTGCTTTATTACCCAAAGACGCATTTACATTTAACAATATCATAATAGATTGAGTTTTTGCCTGTTTAATAATTACGACCACAGTTTATTTCTCATACTTTGCCCATAAAGAGTGTTTACTATAAAAGCGTAAATATAGAGTGTAAAATATAAATTTGTTGAATCAAAGCTATAGTTCCCTTTGAGTAGAAATCTTGCTTCCGAAATCAAGTTGTTGTTTGCTTTTTAAGAAACATAGACTACAATAAGAGCAATCATAGTCATGAAACTTGTTCAGAATAAAACCAATTCTAAACTCAAAATTATGGCCAGTGATGGACAACGCTCGAGCGGATGGCGCTCGGTGCTGAGCGTGAGCGGCGAGCGTTAGACTTTGACAGAGCGCTAGCGCTGAGCGTCGGGGGTCGAGCGTGAGCCCGAGCGCTGAGCGTCGGGGGTCGAGCGTGAGCGCCGAGCGTATATTAAAAATATTTTTAAAGATTTTTTCCCGTTAACTTAATTAAAAATTTATGCTACAACATAGATAATTAAATGTAGCTCAAAAATTGATTGAATAAACATATTTGTTAAAAGATATGAATGTTTTTAATTTCTAAACATTATTTACTTTAAAATATTCATGAAAATTACATTTATTTATTGAAATTTCACATACATTGGCGTTCGATTTACGCTCGAGCGCTTCTCAAAAGTGAGCGGCGAGCGTTTACATTTTGCCGAGCTTGAGGGCTAGCGATGAGCGTCATTTTTTTGCCGAGCGCGAGCGTGAGCGCCGAGCGTGTCCATCACTGATTATGGCTAACGAAAGCGGCTATAATTTTATATTAGGATACCGCTAATGAATTAAAAATCCAAATCTTGATTTTATGCTAATACTTAAATTATAGACTGAATTCTTATTACATAAGTTTGTATAAGTTTTTTAAATGAAAAAACCGACATGTTTTTCATATATCAAACGAAATTAAAATCCCCAAAAATATTTGCTCAATAAATATCGATGCGAAATTGTATCCCATTTGTTATTTCGATTCGCGCTCTTATTTACGTAACCATCTCGCATGTGGAATGCTTTACAACTTATTTGAAAGATAAAAAACCGGCCACAATCTCTCACTCTCAACAATAGCTAATATATTAAGTCTATACGCGCAAACAAAAATGAAAATTTTTGTTGGCCAAATTCAATCATAGCGGAGACATTTCTACATTCTCCAATTCCAGGTTAAGATATTTATCTGGCGAGAGTCAGTCAGTCGGTGATCGTTTATTTATATGTCAAGAATTGGCGAACAATTCTTTTATAGCTGCGGAATACATTGGGCAAACAGAAAACGCATAATAATTGAAGATCGCGAATCTTATCGCACAGCCATATAAAATAAACTCTCGCCCAGAAAATAAGGTCTGGAAGAATGCAATATTGTAGTATTGATTAAAATTGTCGTGTTCTGTGATATTGACATTGACCATCGCACGACGCAATATATATATATCTATACACTGTTTGCAGTGTGTTTGCGTAAGCGTTATATATAGCCTATAGAGCTTATAGTTGTACGGTTGTATCGAAATTTGCATACAGAGAAAGTTTGCTTACAGCACAATATCAAATTGGATTATTATGTCAACATGTTTTTCGCCCTATTAAAATAAACGCGCAAAAAAGTATTATGCTCTTGTTTTTTTTCGCCTCAGTTCATAGTTATTATGCAAATCAAGTTTTTGCAATTATACGAAAAGTGAGATACTTTTCTTTTTTGTTGTTGTCTTTTTTGCAGTATGCGCCCCAATCTATTTAGATTTTGAGCATATAAACTCATTAAATTAGTCTCGATTTTGTAAGTCGAGTGTCGGTTACTGCATATTTGCGCATATGTATCATTTAGTGTGTATAATTTAATTATTTTAAAACGTTATGCATTACAACCTACACCACCTACATATACGCTTTCTCCTGAGTATATTTGCATAAATTTTATAAATACTGCGGCGTTGAATATCTAAGTACTTATCGCTGTATAAAACTTTTATTTGATAAACTTTCATTATATAATAATGTTGTTATTTTAGCGAAAGACTACTTTTGAGATATAAAAATAATAACAAAAGCTAAATATAAAATTTCTTTATTTGATATTTTTCTTTTAACATTTTTACTGCAGCATCGAATCTAAAAAAGTTTTTCTTTTTCGGTGCACATACACACATACACACACACATTCATATCCTCATTCGCCTCAAAGGAATATAATATGTGCCGAATTTAATTAAATTAAGTTGTTATACAGAGTCGACTTAAAATATTTATAGATATATATCCTCTTTATCACAAAATGTTGTTGAAGTTAATTTTAAATTCAGATTTGAAGTTTTTCATATTTTTATTGCATTATACTAAATTATGATACCGTATTATAATAAAAAAGAAGTTATGGATCATTTTTTATTATAATAAAATGACATAATTATCGCATTAAAAGTTTTGCAGCGAAAAAAAAGAAAACTTTATGCGTATGTAACGTAATTAAAATGATTTGGAAAACATAAATTTTGCTTCTAGCTTTCGCATTAGTGGCAAAAAATAACCCTAGTTTTGAATTAAGGTACCGCATTGTATGACAATATGGCTTATCAGTTAAACATCTAATAGAGTGGGCATTTATTAAGCGAATAACAAACTAAAATAATTAATTTTAGATTTCACACATCAAAACATTTGAAATTTTGCATAGATATTAAAATAAAATTTAATGCACTGATGGAAACTGGAATTCTAAACATTTGATTCGGCTTATATAAAATTAAATATTTTTGTGTGAGTGTGTGTGTCTCATCTGTCTGAGCAAACAATAACGCTTAATTTACATACGCATAAACCATAGACACGTAGCAATGAAATTATCTTTATTACTTTTGACTTTATGTTTTATGCATTTATACGGTCTTACAGCTTCTTTTGTATATGTGACTATTCTGTGCGCGATCTTTAAAACAACAAGTTATCATTTTAACTTAATAAATTTGTTCGGCATAATACCAGCGCAAAAATCTTCAATATAACTTTACATATGCTTTGCATAAAAACGAATATACGGTATATGTCGAAATAATTTGGTGTTTTTATTATTTGAATGCCACAATATTTACTCTGCACATATCCGATAGACGAAACAAACATTAATATTATTTTTCATCAGCCAACAGAAAAATTAATTTACTCGAATATATATACACACAGACACACACACACGTACATCCAAAAGCCATATATCATCTAACGACTAAAATTGTTATATAAAAGTTTTCTCGGAGCAAAAATAATATTTGAAAAGTTTTTGCTCTTACGAATTAGCAATATATATGATAGTTTCCTAAAGCAATAGATAGTTGAGATCCGCTGCGCGAAAATAGGTTTACTATAAAAGTTGTTTATGAAAAGAAAAAAATCCAAACCCAATGATGTTAATCGCAACAGACCTGTAAGTAGATTAAGTCAGTTTTTATTTTTATTTTTTTGATGGATTCGCCCAAAGCGCTAAGGTTTTCGCTGCCTTTTCTGATGATATAATAGAGCGAAAACTGTGGCACACAATGCAAGTGTTGTGTGTCGTCGTCGACAGAAGCAGAAGCAAAGAAGAAAGTGCAGAAAAATAGTTAAAAGAAGGAAATCTGTTTATGGCTTTTGCTGTATATCGAAAATTTTATCTTTTTCTACACAATTAGATTTAATGAAGAATAAAAAATACAATCTCTAATGCATAATAATTTTTTTTTTGCTATCGCTCTCAACTTAATACACACTTTGATAAATAAGGAAAAAATTATAATTTACTTACTAGATGTCTATACAGTAAATTGCAAAATAAAAAATTAACTTATACATTATTAAAAATTAACTTTCAGATTAGTTTGCGATTGTATTTGAAAATATTCGTTTTTATTTTTGTTTTCAATAATAAAACAATACTTTAATTGACACATTTTCAGGTAAAAAATTGAAATTAGACTTATGCTAAATATTTAACTAAAATATTTCAAGTCGTATGCAATTTGCCGAGAAAATCCGGTATGAGTACTAGTATTAATATTTAAATTGAAATTACGCGCATAACTGTTATAACGAGCATTCCAATGCATGAATATTCTAATCGCATTTTGCGATATAATGAAAGAATTATTATTTTTTCATCAAAAATTTAATTTATTTAGTTTTAAGTTTGGCATGTTAAGTTAAGGTATGTATGTCCGCTTCATTTTTCGTTGTTTGGCGAACTTAGAGAAATCAAAGCTAGATTTTTAAAATAAAAATGGCAAAATATAAATTAAAAATTAAATTGTCAAGAATTGAATGATGTTCTAATAAAAGAATAAAACGATTAACATTTAGAATTTAATCAACTAACTATGTGCAACAAGAAAAACTTTGTGTAATGTTTAATTTTATGCGATTAAAATCCTGAAATAGTGTACATTTATTTATCTATTGTTATCATTCATAAACAAATTTTTAATTAGAGCTCATGTTCTTAATCCTTAATCCTTAGCCTTGTGGCGAGATCTTCAAAGTTTAAACCTTAGTGTTGAAATATACCGCTAAACAAGGTATGGTTTAAAACATCAGATTATAAGGTTATGGTTTGATATATAAGAGTAAATTCTCATCGCCATACATACTCTCATAGCTCTTACTTGCATTGTACAGTATTTTTATTTAAGCAACCCTCTTGCTAAGAAATCATTAACGTTCCACAACAATAAGATAGAATAAATTTTATCATTACTTTCAAACCGCGTTCAGTTTACTTTCACTAAGTTTAATGAATAAAAGGTCATGCATTCATTTATAAGTAGCACAGGTACACATAGAGTTGTATTCATAAATAATAATTAACATTCGTTTTTCTTGATTCAAGTTAAACAATTATTGATAACTCAATTTTCTCCGACTCTCTAATCACACTTAAGTTGCAACTAACGCTCGTTAGGAATGCAATCAAAAAAAACGAAATCTAATCGAATTTAGGTAATTGTCTTTCTTGTGAAGTTTTAGCATTTCGATTAATTCTTTAGAGTTTTGTCGACGTCACATGTTTCAGTTATTCGGCAACAGTTTCTATTACCGATGAGATTTAGACCTGTTTAAATATATTATTCTTTTACGAAATGTTTCTTGTTTTTATTATAATCAAAGAAAAAATCTGCAGCAAAGCAATAAAAGTTTTGGCATAAAAATAATCAAAAACTTTTTCCCAGTTTTCTGGGAAAATATACTGAATATTTTATGTATAAATTCGCTTTTTGCGCATCAATGCGATTGTTTGAAACATAGAAAAAGCAGTAATAGCTGCTGCAGAACCAAAAACCACTTGTTTTGCTTGATAGAAAGCATAAATATTTGTCGTCAGTAGAGATTGCATTTTAATAATTAAACGCAGAGCGATTAGTAGACACTAATTATCGTTAAACCTAATTCGCATTAATTTGTATGCATTAATTTGCTGGAATCAACGGACGCGCAACACATCCGATGCGAAAGTAAAATTGCAATATCTTATGAATTTATGTTAAATCGCGCTAATGTACTATTCCTGAGACAGGATTAACCAATGCAATGAAAGTTGATCTCACCAAATACTTTAAATAATTCGTTGTATTAATTAATTTTTTTGGGGTTACATTAGTTGCGTAGACGTTAGGCATAGAATTCACAAATAATATCGCGTTCACTTGTTGGTGATTGTGAAGAGAATTTTAACCAAAGAAAAAAATTCTTGCATTTACAAAGAATTTTCTATTACAGTAATAAATATTCTTTAACAAATCGAATTGTTAAAGCTATATAAATGATTGCGGGTCACTTTTGCAAAGGCAATCAGATAGTGATCAACTTAATAATTATTTGTCTAATTATCGATTCTTATAAGAGTTCCGTCTATATTCTAAGTTTCTAAATAAGTTATACAATTATCCAATAATTTGTTGAATATGATGAATAATTTGAAGGCTAACTTATTTAAAAATGTACGTTTATAATAATACAAATAATAAATATAAATGCATTAAAATCAAGAGTTTGACAAAAATATAAAAGTTATTGTGTAAAAATGTTATAACAAAATCTTATAAAATGTTTTAAGTTAATGTTTAAATAGTGAGATCCGTATATATTAAAAATCTTTTTTATCCTTCAATGCTAAACATGCAAAACCTGCCATTTGTTTACTTAAGCATCTTATATGTTACAAGATTCAAACTTTCTAAAAATAATGCACTTTCAGTCAAAAATGCTTTGCATTAACTTTTTATTATTGATTCGACCGATTTGTTATCACATAGTTGCGATGAAAGGCTACATCTACTGTATTCATTGTTTAAAATAAATGATGCGAAGATTGATCGCTAACATAGAGAAATAAAGATGAAATCCGAGAATGAAGAGAAACAGATTGTATGTGTGACCGAATGAGTGACTTAGAATGAGTGACTGTGAGTCAAACATGAGGTTGCTTTTTGTCTTTTTGTGACGTCGATAGGCTTTGATAGTGCTGAATGAAAAAAATAAATAGTAAAAAGCTTTATGCAGCAGCGTATCCAATTCGTTGCGTATTCGTTAAGATCGCAATATCGTCAGCATAAACACTATGCGCACTCAGTCGCGGAAAGACAAAAAGCAAGCTCATGTTTGCTGTGAGTGTGAGTGGGTATTGTGACAAAAAATCTCATACACTACAATACAAGAAAATTTTGAATGTTGACTTAATTTTCGCATTGCTGTCAAAAATTTAATAAATTATAAAATTTTCTTATTTTGCGCAACCTTAAGCTCGGGGAATGTAAAATGGTATTAGCTATTCAATTTTTATAACTTCGAAATATAAAATATTTACAAAAATTCACTTCCATGAGTAAAGTACATTTGAAAATTTTGTATTTTATTAACTTTTTTAGCATTTACTTGCAAAATAGAATTTACCCAGTCTGTCTGTACGTGGATTCTCAGTTTTATGATTTAAAGTAGTAAAATTTGAGCTCATTTATGAATAATGAGCTTATGTACTGTATATATCGCTTATTAAACATTTATATAAGATTTCAGTTTAATAAATATTACCTAAAATAATAATTAAAACGCGAAATAATGATCAAAACTTGTAGATTACTCTTTTAAAATAATTAGTTTGAAAGCGTATTCAACATTTAACGATAAGGTAATTTAATTTAAATTATATTCTTGTTTAAATATTCTATAGGTAAATGAAATTCAGTTTAATTAACTTAATGTACTTAGCATATGACTGCTTGCGATAGCGCGCTGTGCGCTATTTTGTTACTTTTTTGGAAACCTGAAACGTTGCCGAATATATTTTATGTAATTAAAAAATATTGCGTTGGCCTAAAAATAGATCTTAACCACTTGAGATTTGATCATTAATTAAAATTTTCAATTAATTAATTTGTGCATGATTTAGGAAATCTGGTTAGTATACTAACGGCGGATTGTGTGCCGTAAACAGTAATCAATCAGTACATTATTTTAATTCTAATTTAATTTATAGAATACACTGTATGTAATATTTTAAATCATATTATATTTATTACATTCTGCGCATGTTTCTCAAATTTTTACAAAAATTAACATCTTTAAATCAATTATAACAATTTTTCAAATTTTAAAGTTTTTAAACCTTAGTGTAATCTGGCGCTTTGTTTATTTTAATTTCTGCTTTGGATGTTGTATTTAAATAGTATTCACATTGTTATAGAAAATTCGAATTTATCTAATTTTGTCTGGTTCGAGAGTTAATTCATGAAACTGTATGGTCAAATCTTTTGTAGCCAACAGATATTCATTTTGAACCAAAAATTATAAAATAATCACTCTTTTTATTACATAAAACTATATCTAATACATGAATACGATTAGAAATTAAAATTTTTCTGGGTTATTGTCGGCCTTAAGTGTGATTCTAAATATTGGGTTTCAAACTTACATGATTTCACCTTTTTTAGTGAATCTAAAAATGAAGCTTTAATATTATATTCAATAATGCGTTCACAATGAAATAAGCAATGTACATTATAAGACTCTGGAGTTCAGAAATTTGAAATCCCGGATATTTTTTACTGTTCAATTGCTGCTCAGATTTGTAAGATTTCCAATTCTTTAGTGATATTTGTTGAAATTTATGGTTCGGGTGTCAACCTATACCCACATAAGAAACTTTTCCAAACATAATTATGTTTGACTTCGATTTGAAAAAAGTCCTACGTTTATAGTTCCATATAATGCATATTTCAAATATTCTAAATATGCTGTTATTGTTTTATTAAATAATTCATTAACAGTTATCAGTATTGTGCTAATATTTACCCTTTTATATTTATAGAATTTCTATAGAACGTGACAAAGAAAATAATATTTGCTGTTTCAATGATTTATTTTCATAAGATTTTCTATATATTATTTTAATATTTGAAAGTTTACTTATATGTAAATATCAAAACTGAATTGAATGTCAAAACTTAACATTAACATGAATTTCAATGGTGTGCTGCTTTTATTATTGAAATCAAAAGATTTTCTATAAATCCGTACATATAAATAAATACTAGTATAGAATAATATATACCAATATATATTATTACGGATTATATTTAAATTTCAAAAACATTAATAATTTTAAAAAGAAACTTTTTAAATTATTAATATTTATTTATACACATACAGCAAGTGACAATAATTTTAGATAAATTAATATTGAGAACGGTTTACTAAAATACGTAAATCTACAGTATGATGAAATGGTATATATCTAATTTAATTCTATATACATCCAACTTTTCTTTAATGGATTTTTAGTTTAAAATAGAAATGATTGGAATACATTTCTTTGTGTGGTAAAGCTTTTGCAGTAAAATCTAGAATAGTACTTTTATTGATACAGATTTACCATTTTTAAATTATTTTGTGGATTTTTATTATGTATAAGAAAATGCAAATAAAAATTCGAAGCTTATTTAAAATAAATAAATTTCAAATCGAAATAAAAAGACTGTGCCAATATCAATATATTTGATATTTAAACCATTTTTATATAACATCAAACATCAGAATCCAATTTTCCCTAATCGAGCATAAAATCCATTTAATATTATTTATGATGTATAATAATTTGCGGATATAATTGTCTATTTTTGTTTGTTTTTGGCCAGTAGTCGTAAAACTGCAAAGGCATTAGTATCCGGACAACACACTAATCAAGTATATTTCCGTACACTGCAAACAAAATCTTGTCTTTATTTTGCGCGATTTAACTGAAAAATGGCTATCCTTTTAGTTAATGAATTAGAGTAATTCACTGCTACACAAATAATATTTGAAGTGGCAATTGAGAAGAATTTTATTAATCTTCCATCGTGTGATTTCGTCATAACTTGAATTTATTCTTAGTTCAGTGATTTTCCAAAAGAAAATAAATGGGAAGTTAGAACACGGACTCCAATAGTGTTTATATTATACAAAGGAATTAAAGAAACTTTAACTCAAACATTATAAAAACTAAACTCATGTATAACAATACAATTGAGGTAATCGAACAAAATGAATATAAAGTTAAATAAAATAAATTTTTAAAAAATAAATTAAATTAAGTATTACTTTTAGAATTATTCTCGAAGATTTTAGGATCACGACTTCTGCGCGAGAGGTTCTAAATTTAGGTCTAACATAAATTAAATCAGTAAGTTTTTCGAATTTAATCGAATAAAATATTAATCTAAAAAATGCAAATTACAAAAATACGAGAGTGAATAATATATTGAGCATTATTGGAGTCCGTGTTCTATAAATCAACCAAAACATTTTCTCTAATAATACTAATAAAATTTACTAGCAAGTTATAAAGTATAAATTAATTGATGAGGTAGAAAAAAGTTTGCCAATAAATAAAACAATAGATTTTTTTTATTAGTTGGGAAAAAGTTTTCCGAAAAATTTAAATCAACTTATTATTGTGCGCACATCCACTTTGTTTTTTGATGCAATAATAAAAAAGGCAAAGTCTGCACAAGATACGATTAAACAAATAATAAATAAAACACTACGGCGCAAAAAACAGGTGAAATCGCAAGTGCGATCAGAAAATTTTATTTTTATTATGACTTCAAACGAAAGTGAACATTTGTAAAGTGCTATTGACTGGCATTTGTCCGCTACACTCACTGTCATATTTACCAAAATAGTATAAAAAAGTTTTAGATCTCTCTCTCTCTCTCTCTCTCTCTCTCTCTCTCTCTCTCTCCTCTCTTTCTCACACACATACTCGAAATGATTTAGTTTCTGCATCATCAGTGATCCGTTATTGAACTCAAATGTTCGAACAGTGAAGTCAAAAGTTATATCGAGTTTCACTACAATTGTTAGAATGTTAGGTTTTGTCAAGAATTCAATTTAAAGATTTGACAATATATTCTTTAAGATTTATAGATAGCATGGAGAGAGTAAAGAAAACTCTTTCACTAGATATTAGAAAATATTTCTGACGTATAAGAGTTTCAATTTTGATTTTATATTTAGTTTTTTTCTTGAGTTATGTTTTATTTTTTGATAAACAGCCATAACTTTCGAGTTTGAAACACTGAGTTTACTAGAATTATTTTGTGGATTATTTGTATAGTTACTGTTATCAAAAATTCTGAAGCGTTAGATTAAGTTTTTGCATTCTTACCAAATAGTTTCAAAAATTATTTTTCTCTCAAGGTATGGTAAATGCCTGATTGGTTAAGCTATAATCGATATTTTAAATAATTAATTTTTAATTGTTAATTAAAATCAAAAATATTGCAGTATTAAGTTATTAGATTAATCACGGAACTGCAATGATTTTATAAATACTGTCCTGAGTCCTGAGTTTAAATAATTCAAATTTTATGATTTAAGTCTATTATTATTACGATAAATGCTTTTAAGATATTTATTCCGTTAGATATTATCCGGTTTTTCTATGACCCTGTCAAACGAGCTAACCATTGTAAGTGGAGATTTTTGAGCTTTTGTTCGGTTTCAATTGTGCTCCTTATCAACTAACAAGAGTCTCTCATCCAAAAAAATAAGATGTTTGCAGCGAAAATATTATTTTAAGTAGAAGTATAGAACAACGATATATTTTTCTTTGTTTTTAATCAACTGAAAGTATTTATTACAATATCTTGTGATGCAAATAATTTTTGCAATCAATATTAGTGCTCATGTGATTGCAGTATCAAAATTATCGATTTGGTTGTTACTTTTGGTTGCCCTAAAAATCTTACGGAACCGTAATGTATTTATTCACACCCAGTTAATCGATGTTACCGTTACAAAATATATTATTAGCGTTTTCACCGTTAAACGCGTATACAACTTAACTGCGAATGACTTAAAACATAAATTATTTATTTATGAAACCAACATTTGAGAATGCATTTTCAAGGTCTACTGTGAAAATAGATCTCTCTAAGTATTGCGTTAAGAAGTTACAGTCTGTATTTCCCGTTCACCGTAAATATTGTTTCGATATATTTGTTTTATAAGATCTTTGATTACCAATCAAAAAGTTGTTATAAATAAAACGCTCGTTAAAGATATCAAAACAACACACTATTTTTGACTATCTCTCCATTTCAATAATAGTATCATTTGAAAGCAACTATTTGCTATCGAAAAAAATTATCTTAGCAAATAATTATACTATTGAATTTTTATAACGAATCTATTTGAGTAAATTTTAAATAACGTACATATGTTAGACAATTCGTTCAAGTGTTTACGATAATTTTAATTACTCTTAAATATGCTAATGTATTCTCGATTTGGTTTCCTGTAAGTCGTAATACAATTTTTTTCTATAGTTTATGAATGCATGATCAATTTTAACATTATTTGAAATTTAGATCACTGTAAATCTATAAAAATGTAGTGTATGTGAACAGTCACATCACTATAAACTATTAATATTATTCTAGATTTTTCTAATGACTAACTTCTACATATACTTTCAATACTTAATATGTTAATACTCATAATACTTTCAATTTAACTCATCAGTCATTATGTTACAATGACTTTAATATTCACCTTTAATATTTTACTACGAGTCAAATACACTACAAAACAAGAACGGCACATTCATAGAGAGCTCACTTTTTTAGATCCGTACTTATATCACAAATATAATAGTTGTTAAGCCAAGATAGCATTA
>JAQIXJ010000690.1:0-28813 GCA_034700185.1 Phthiracarus laevigatus
GGCAATAAGTAGTATTTTTCGCAATTTACTCACAAATAGTAAATTGCGCCGCAATTTTCTCACGCAATTTGCGACGCTAATTGCTTTGTGCAACCCTGGATTCGTGTTTGCTTTATCGATAATATAGAATATTTTAAACAGATTTTTAACTTAAAATTGTTAATCGCGCAAAACATGTGAGATTCTAAAATATATAAAGATTATTATATTTTACTAGAAATTAGACCTTATCGGGCCTAATAAAGAAATATGTGAAGATTAATCGATGAATTGTCTTGAACGAGCTAATTTTTAAAAACGTAAAATTGTAATTTTAATCGATTTCAAAAATGATGAAGAAAATTAAAAATTTTAAAAGTTGCTAAAAATATTGATTAAATTTTTAAAATAAAATAATTTTACATATAATCAATATAAATCGATTAAAATATAATTAAAATTGAAATTTTAAATCTTATATATTAGTTTTTAAATAAAAGCGTACGAATATAATATTTAGTGATTAAATTTAAATTAAACAGAAATTATCGTAATACTTTTATGCGAATATATAACGTTTAATATTATAGTTCTATTTAAGACCATTTAAATCACATAAATATTAGAAAATTTAGTGATGAATACCAAAGCTAAAAATTTATTGAAATTAAATATTTATTTAACTAGACCTTTACCTCCTCATTTAATTATAATTGATGCTGGAACTCATTTATATAGAATTGGTTTATCACTTTTTAAATATGGAAATGAAAGAAGATATCTATTCTGTAATCCAATATTTATTTTAGTGGTTTTAAACATATCTTTAATTCGATGCTTCATTTCGTTAACAATAAAAGAAGTTACTATTACTAAGATGTTACTAATTGGAGATTTTTCTTATTTTTTAAAAATTCGAAATCATTACAACATAACAGCAATTATTGCTTTGTATTTTCCAATTGTCACTCAATGGATTCATATAATTAGTTATTATAAAGGTTTGAAACCATCCTTTATGACACCATTTGATATGATGTCAGGACGAGTTTCACCACTAAGTATTGGTTTTACAGATAAATCACAAATTTGTAAACTTCTTAAAAGATCAAAAGTTTTATGCAATATTTTAAATATCATAAAATATTTTTCACTTCTTTTGTTTTTTATTTCTTATATTCCATTGTTGTTAAACAGCTATGATTTTAAGACAATAATAGTATCAACATTATGGAGTATACATTTTATTTTTGCCTGTGTTTTTTATATTAATTCGATTATTTATCAAAATTTGTACTTTTATTTAGTCTGCTTTTATCAAAAATTAAAATTGAAGAAATTCAACAGTTATTTAAAGTTTTACAGCCATAATACTCAAAAATTAAATAATGTTAAACTTAATTTTATTATCGCAAAACTTCATTCAAATTATTACGAAATTAGCGATTATAATAACAATTATTGGTCAATGTTTTTAGTTTGTTTTAAATTACCTTTAATTGCTCTTATAATTATCGATTTATTCATCGTTTTATTTGGGAATCTAAATTTTATTGCAAAACTTGCTTATTATTACTCCATTATTCTTATATCAATAACTTTGTTATGCGTTCTCAACACTGCATCATCGATTTACTATGAAACTAACAAATCGTATAAATATTTAAACACAATATTCACAAAACTAAATGTACCGACTATTACATATATAAAGGTATTATTAATAAATGATTATTAATTCTTCTTAAAGTAATGATATGATTTATTTCTAGTTGTTAACGCTAATCGAGAGAATTGGTAATCAAACAATTGGATATTATTGTTGGAAATTATTTATCATTAATTATATGCGATTCTATAAGGTATTATATCCAATGATTGAAATATTAATTTTAAAACAATTTATTTTAATTTTTCGGCAGATAATCGCTTTAATAGTTCTATATTTTATAAAATTATTGAAGTATCAAATGAAAATATTATAACACCCGACGCACATAAATACTTGAATTCCGTTTTACTTACACATTAGTAAAAATCAATTATACAAATAAGGAATTACTGATTTTGATTGATGAAATTTTTATCTCACTTTGAAAAAAGTCAGCTATATGATTTGACATGTCAGGATGTCTGTCTGTCTGTATAATAATTTAAAGAATTCACTATCTGTCTATTTCAGTCGATATCTGTATTTATCTTTCGTTTTTGTCGTTATGTGCCGTTATTAAACCTTATACAATTCAAATGGTTTCTTCTACTTCTTATTGTTTTTTAGCTCACTTTAAAAAAAGTAAAACTATTGGTTTTGATATCTCTGTATGTAACTGTCTGTCACTACCTGTTGTTATCTTTTACTATCTATAGTTATCTGTTACTAACTGTGTTATCTGTAACTATCTGTCGTTATCAGTTGATTAGGATCACTATTTGTAAGTCTAGAATTTAAGTCAATATTACTAAGTTTAGAATTATATTAAACGAAAGTTTAAAATTCTTGACGATGCCTGTAAAATCTAAAAGTTTGTTATATTTAAATTTAACAATATTTAAGTAACCTTGAATCAAAGTGAGCGCATTACTAATGTTCATTCTTGTTTTTAAATTAAATATAAAAATGATAATCATTGTGTCCCAGAGTGTGTAGGTATGGGGGAAAGTTACTTTCTGACTTTTCAAAATTTTAGGGGGAGAGGAGAATCCTGGGGATGGATAACCCCTCGAGCCCATCTGGGACACCCTGGCTATGATAACTAGAGAATAATATGAATTATATGATACATTATGTTAAACTTACTAATTTAAATAACCTCATAGAATTAAAAGACGCTTTGAAAAAATATTTTACAACAAACCTAATTTAATAGAAATTGTCCATAGAATTAAAATCTTCAGAATCGACAATAAAATCGTGAAAAATTAAATTCCCGATCCAAGGACGACAGATGTAATCCCGATAAAATTATTAATTTATATTCCGTCTATTTTTTGCTTTAGGTTCAAATTTATATTGTTGTTACGGTTTTATTTTTGTACCTCATATTAGCAATTTATTAGTGGTTGATTTTAAAAAAAAATTTGCAACAATAGCGACAGCAATTTAATTTTATTTAAATAAAATCGTTTTATAATTTGAATGAAAATTGATTTTAATTGAGAATAAATTAAAGGTCTTATAATTCTTGACCACAAAACCTAAGATATAATGTCCACTAACAGCGAAAACATAGATAACACTGAAGATTTGATTGACAACGAAGAACAGCGATTGAAATTTAGACAAATTACTAGAGGATACGAATTGGATGAAGTGTTAAACACATATAAAGTGTCGCATGTCATAGAGGATAGTGAATACAGTTATGCGGTTAGCGATCACACAACGGAACAGATACCACAGTTTGAACAGATCACGCATTTATTGGGCGAAGAAATTGAAATCTCTGAAAATGAAATCAAAAACCAATTGAAAGATAAAGAATTGGAAACCCGATTCTGTGAAACAAAAAATATAGGACCACTAATGCCACCATCATTTATTATTTATTATCAATACTCTAATAAATTAATGGATATTCAAACAAATGAATCGCCAGTCGCTTTAGTTTATGGCAATATTGAACACGAATTGGAAACAAAAGATAATTGCCGTCAATTGATGACTGATTTGAATATCCATGGGAACGACGGCAGTATTATTATGGTTAAGTTTGACACAAATAATATGAAACTTATGGACGATTTATTAATTATTGAATGCGCTGAAGATTCGGTTTGGATCAGCGCTAACAATGACGCAAAGGCTAGAGTTTATGGACAAACTGGCAATCGATTCGTTTTCGGAACAGACACTCGTTTGCTAATTATGGGCCGATTGATAGTTTATGACACCATTGGTGACACCACTCGTGTTCAATACAGAGGAAAGCATTCAGTTTTGTTAGATTCGCATTTCACTAGTTTTGTGATTTGCGGTTCTTCGCCGCATAACACTGTTTTGATTGACACTCATTGCACGTATCAAATCGATGGAGAATTGTGTGAAAATATCCCATTAAATCGGACAATAATTGGGAATAATTTAAAGAAAAGTAAGGAATCAAACGAACAAAGTAAGAATATTGGAGATATTACTGACAAATTATCTGATATGATTGACAGTAAAATGGAAAAACTCGTGGAATATACTGCTATTTAAATAAATTAATTGATAATTTGTTTGGTGTATTGTATTGTATTTTAATAAATAGAAATCAATTATTGTAAACATTTTCATTAACTAACATTTCGTTATCCAACAACATTAAGTGAGCAAACTCTTTACCATAGCAAACAATAACTATATTTTTTGACGGATAAAAAACGTAGTTATTGTTTATGGTTTTATATAATTGGTAAGACTGTTAAATTGGTCACCCTCCGGATTCGGAAAAGTGGGGTATTTTTGGAATGCCTGACTAAAGGGGAGTTCGAATATATAGGTATCAATTATGTGTCTCGACCGGTTCGGCCACAAAATAGAATTTTCGAGTTAACGAGGGAATGTTGTCGAGTGTCTTAAGCCGATATCGATGAAACCACTTTTATTTAATAGAGAACATCGAATTATATATATTAGAAAAAAATTTCAGCTGAGGGTGTAAAGGAGGGCTGTCGAGGGCCATTAAAGTTTTGATGTCAAAAAGGGGATTTTTTATTCTGAAACTTTAAAAATTAATATCTATAGGGATAAAAGATAGGGTTAATTTTAAGAATTGTAATCTGATTTAGGAAAAAAGAATACGGAAAATTGGGGGTGTGGGTAGCTAGGAAAGGGAGAAGTAGAAAATGAGCAAAAAACTAAAAAAATTAATAACAATTGAACAGGTGGTAATAGGGGTGATAATTTTATTAAAATTATCCTCCTATTTTATACTAGTTAACTGAATAAAAAAATTTGTAAAAACTTTATAGGAGGGGAGTAATAAGGGTGGGTCAAATTTTATAATAAAAATGATTTTAAAGACACCGTGATCCCCCCTTATGTTATATATTATTTTCTACATCCAGACTGTGGCTATCAATAGACACCATCCACAACCCTTTCACCTCTACCATTATCGATATAATAAATATAAACCTTTTTATTGTCCCCCTAAAGGTTTTTATTTATTATCTCAATAATGGTAGAGGTGAAAGGGTTGTGGATGGTGTCTATTGATAGCCACAGTCTAGCTGTAGAAAATAATATATAACATAAGGGGGATCAAGGAGTCTTTAAAATCATTTGCAAAAATGAGCAAAAATTCAGTTTAAGTTTTGAGTGGCATACAGCAATTTGCTGTACAAAATAAATTTTCTGGCTCTATTTAGACAAAAATCTGGTTAAAACAGGCGAAATAAATCTAAGTCTGATTTCTGTTTATTCTTGAAAAATAAACTTTAAGTCTTAATTCTTAAGTCATAAAATGGAAATTTTTCATGAAAATTACACATTTTTGCCGAAAAAATCAAAAAGTTCGGCTTAAATCTACTGAGTTTGATCCCCCTTGAACTTAGAAAAAATCCGAAATGCGACCCAGTCCAGATGTTCTAAGTCTGGGACACCCTGAATCAAACAATAAGAAAGTGGTCTCTCTATGAATGTGTCGTGAATAGTCTTTTGTTTAACTTATATAGTTGAACATATAAGTGGTCACATTAATCACAACTTTATTATGATCATATCCAGGGTGTCTCAGAGGGGGCTGGAGGGGGGTTACCCCCCAAGAATTCTCAAAAAGTTGACCCCCCCCCTACATAAAAAATGAAAAGTGACATCTCTATGGGGAAAATTTTTTTTAATGCTTTTTTGACCGATGGCAGAAAAATTGTCGCTTAAATCCGAGTAGTTTGACCCCCCTCCATAAAATATTGAAAAGTCGGAAAGTAACCTCCCCCCCAGACCGACACACTCTGGGACACCCTGCTATTTACTGTTACTTTTAACGATAAATGCTATAAATGCTAATAAACGCTATTTTCCTCTAAATCAAAATATTGTCATTTAAATCTGATTAGTTTTTGTTACCCCTTCGCCAAAATTTTTTTCAATACAGCCAAAAATTCTTGGCTTATAACCAAAAATTCTTAAATAAACTAAGAAAGATATAGAAAAATGTTAATTTAAAGGAAAAGACATTATATTTTAACTTTTAAGTAATTTTTTAACAAATATAAATGCTATTTTGGCCATTTATTAATGCTATTTATAGCGCTATTTTTGTTTGTTTTAAATGCTATTATTTTGACTCTCTAATTATTAGATTTAGCAATTATATCATTAATAATAAATATTATTGGTTTTTGTTGTAGTTGTCAAGTTTTTTTAGTTATTCAAATGTATAATTCATAATATTTAGCAATATTTCTTATCTCAAAACTTTTTTTAAATAAAAAATTTCAAAATAAGTTTATTCCTCAAACAATGATATTTTTATTGACGCCGAGACCAAATCTTTATTTATTTCTTAAACACTAACAACGATTACTACAAAAAAAATTTTTGGGAACTTTTAAAACTTTACAGTTGAAGCTAAGTATATAAAATTATACATAGTTTTTAATAAAAAAATAATAAAATTATTCAAACTTTATTCTTTAGTTTAATTTTCAACAATAGTTTGTGTGAGAGTAAAAAAAATCTTCCATATATGTAAAGGACCTAAGAAATAAATATCGATTATTGAATTATTGTATTCTAATAAACTCAAAAATAGTTTTTTTAAATATTAAAATGATCTATGATTTGTTTTTTATCTATTGAAAACGAATGAGCTTTTCATCAGGATAAGCATAAAACAACATCAATACCTTAACTAGTGTCCGATGATTGATACTGAACAGATTTCGCAGCACAAATCCTTTCGTAATATTCCAAGAAATTCTTTGCAAACTTAAAAGTAACTGAAAAATAGACATTTTTCAATAATTACAGTTATTTAATATTTACCAAGAAAAACATAGCGCACATATGTTTGCTATATGTTTTCTATAAGTTTATTCTTACATAATTTGATGGCACACCGAATCAAACTAAAATTTTATCAATTACCTTCTGATATTTTGCTTTTGAAAGATGAATGCTAGAAATGCTTAAGATTTTATAGAAACTTTTGTAGATAACTCTCCGCTCATTCGTGACCGACATTGGTGTCGACACAACTATTGTATTTAATGAGAATATAAGTAAAAATGCGATCGCGGACAACACTTGCCCCCAATTTGTTAAATTATGAAATAACAGCAGCTCTAGTAATATTGAAGCTATAGGCTGCCCAATAAACAACACACTATAGAAATACGTTTTCCAGAATCGATTGCACGAAGAAGTCTCAGCCTTGATTTTGCTATACTGTTCCAATAAACTTGAGACTTTATATTGGGACATAACTCGGCACGATTTCGATACGATATAAACACTATCTATTTGTTTAGCTAGTTGTCTCATTTTGATTTTGATGAAGTAACAGTTAAAATAGAAATACAAATAAGACGCGGACACAATAAGCGCGTTATAGTAACCCACAAAGCAGTCGTTTAGACGCCAAAGAAAATAACAGATCATCGGAGCGCCGCTGTTTTTATATAAAATAAAAACCGCGTAAGTGGCAACTATAATCTGTATCAGTAGTATTGAAGGAAAAATTACATATTTTATGACAGAAACGATGAATTCCGCTTTTTTCACTAGACTTTGAATTAAATTAATATTTTTTAAGCCGAGATCTTGTGGATTAATTGCTCCTAAACAATAAAATAAAATTTTCAACTTAGACATTACCAATAAGAATGAGAATATGTATGTCATGAGAAAAGCAAAAAAATAGACTGATTTATGTCAATATACTCTATACGTATTAAAAATTTATTTATTATGCTATTTTATTTATATAATTCCTGTGATATGATTATAATACAATAGACCTACCTTTTAGAAGCTCAAATAGTTCATGTAATTTATGATTCGTAGTTTTAAAACAAAATCCCGTGAGTAATATCATTAATAAATAAATTAAAGTGCACATTATATTTACAATTAATAAATGACCGCCAAACATAATGGCGTAATCCCCGAAATAGTACCGAAGATTGCTTTGATTGTCAAACAACGCACAAATAGTTGTACGGATTCCATTCATAATGTAATGAATTGTCAAAAATAGTTTTTTAAATTTAAATCGTTTTGTGTTGTCGTCAGTTAACAAAACATATCTATTAAAATATTTTTCTATGGGCTGATTAACGTTTGAGTTAAACATCAATTTTTCCATTTTCGGGAACACTTTCATAATTAATTTATTTGGATTAAATTAGAAATCTAATCAAACTAAATTATTAATGTAAATTATTTGAAACTTTAGTGAAATTAAACAAAATCTTACTTAATTTATTAACCTGCAAGTTTTGTTTTAATACTTTTTACAATGAGTTAGATATTAAACTTATTTTAAGTGTCCTCTACATTTAATTAAGTATAGAATATATTAATATTTTTCAACATTTGAGAGTTAATAAAAAAATTTATTTCAACGCAAAATAATGCGCAAACTAAATAGTTAATGCGAGAAATAGCATACTGTATCGAGATAAATATTTTCGCGCATTACATTATTAAAAGTTTCTTATGGAATCGATACTTGCAAATGTCAATGTTTTTTTTCTAAATTCACTGTAATTTTATATTAACTTTAAAAAATGGATTTTATTTATTTCTTGTATTACAGTAAAAGATAAAAATTTATTCATAAAACAAACAAAAAATAATTAAAGCTTCACACAATTGGATTCATTTCATAAAACAATTCATAAAAACTGGCAAAACTTTATTAAAAGTGGCAAAAGTTATATTGCTTTTTTTAGTTGGTTCGTTTCCCTTAAATTCAGTCACAACTAAACTTAAAATGAGTATTTAAACAATAGTGATACAGAATCTATGATTATAATTGAGTCTAATTCTACTATCGTAAAATACTGTGTATAACTCTCGCGTTATCTAACGACTAAAGAAAATAGTTGAATTTAGGAAAAAATTTAAGGTGTGTGGTATACATAGGGTGCGCGTTATCTAAGAAAAAAACATTATTTTTAAAAAAGTTTTTTTTCAAGAATAAACGGAAATCATAGTTAAATTTATTAAAATCCATCATAATCTTCATCTGTTCTCGTTGCTTTAGTGTGTAAGACTTTTTTTCGATAAATTTAAAATTTAAAATCTATTTTAAATGAAAACAAGAATGAACATTAGTAATGTGCTCACTTTGATTCTAATTTTTAATTAAATCTTACAGTTTGTGAATTAGTTGTTTAAATTAATAGCAATCTACAATAATTACTTTAATAATTAAATACTTTAAAATTTTCTAAAAACTTATACAGTTTAACAGCTATACGACACATATGAAACTCAGACTTGGATAGGATATGCATGATCACTAATTTGGTCACTTAATAATTTTACAAAGTGTGCTAATGGAAAAAATGAAAAAATTGAAAATATAAAAAAAGCATCCTATAATTTTTAAAAAAAGCCCATAATATTTTTAAAAAACCTATAATTTTTTGATAATAATAAGACACCAAAATTTACTCATATTTTACCCAATATTAATCATTTGTGACCTGATTTTGACACTATTTAAGCCATGTTTTTGCCACTATTGAAGCCAAATTTGACTAAATTTCAACCAATTTTGTTCATTTTTGCCTCAATTTTGTGAGCTAAAAAAGGTTTACAGACACACATACACATACAGATATGTCAAATCCAATAGCTGACTTTTTAAAAGTGAGCTAAAAATCTAAAAAAATTCAAAAAACCCACTGACAGACATACACACAGAATTCTACAGTCTACAGATTAACAGAGTTCTCAAATCCAATAGCTGACTTTTACACGTGTATTTTCAAAATAAGTCGTAAATTATACATAAATGACGTGTGCGTTATATATAAGGTGCGCGTTATACATGGGGTGCGCGTTATCTAAAGGAAAATAGGCTCAAAGTTATAGGTACGCGTTATACATGGGGTGCGCGCTTTACACAGTAATTTACGGTAATAATATAAGAATTATAAGGTTAAAGCATACTTATTTTTGCAAACAGATTAGTTTAAGCTAATATGGCCAGATTATATCTCACTTTATTTATATAAGAAATTGTCGAAATCCATTCATTAATATAAGACTTGTCACAGACAGACGGACATTAATACATACATATATACCGATAGACAGATCGATAAGCTCGACAAAAAAGATAGCTAAAAAACAAGTTTGGAATTGGAAGTATGAAAAAAGCATCATATTATTTTGTAAAACTTCACAGCTTATCATTGCATTGTATGTTTAATTCTAGATGAAAATATTTGCCATTTTATGAAAAGTTGGGAGAAATGAAACCATGTGTTCTAGAGGTGGAAAAACTTTAAATTTGCAAGTCCCGTCCTGTCCCGTTAAATTTAAGTAGTAGTTCCGTCCCGTACTGTCCCGTCCTTTTTAAGGAAATATTTAGTCCCGTCCCGTCCTGTCCCGATGCAAATTTATTTTTATTAATATAAAGATGTTAGTTAATCGAATAAAAATTTTTATTAATTTTTGCTATTAAAAACTCAATACTTCTATATAAGATGCAATAATAGTCATTTCACTGAAATAATTGCTTAAAATTTGAAAAAAAATTAAATTCGACGATATTAACACAAAAAATGTTTATCAATTATATATTTTCGGGACTAAGTCAGCGAATTTTACGATCCCGTCCTGTCCCGGTATTTACATGATACAATCCCGTCCCGTTAAATCCCGTAAAAATGTTCTATATCCCGATCCTGTCCTGTCCCGTCCCGATATTTTTTCCAGGTCTAATGTGTTCTATGTTTTATGTTTAGTTTTAGGTTGAGTTATAATTTATGAGTATTTGATGTAATAAAAGAATTTTCTAAAATTGCCAAAATTCTTCTTGGCAGAAAAAATACGGGTAAATCGTCAAAATGGACAATATTGAAATATGCCTGTTTTGGCAGTAAACTTATGAAAACCTCGGATTTCAGTGGCATATGCCGCTTTTGGCAAACATTTCATAAAAATTAACTCTAATTCAATTATGAATAAGAGTGCAATATACCATTTTTCACTGGTGTGTGTCATTTTAACTGGATTTTTACATATTCTTTTTCTCGCTAATTTTGCATTATTCAACAATTATTAGGCTTACCTTTTATGAGATCAAATATTTCATGTAATTTATGATTCGTTGTTTTAAAACAAAATCCTGCGAGTAATACCATCAATAAGTAAATTAAAGTGCTCAATATATTAATGATTAATATATGACCGCCAAACATAATGGCGTAATCCCCGAAATAGTACCGAAGATTGTTTTGATTGTCAAACAGTGTGCAAATAGTTGTACGGAATCCATTCATAATGTAATAAGTTGTGAAAAATAGTTTTTTAATTTTAAATCGTGTTGTGTTGTCGTCGGTTAACAAAACATAGCTTTGAAAATATTTTTCAATGGGTTGCTTAATGCTCGATTTAGGAATCAATTTTTTCTTTTTCGGAAACACTTTCATAATTATTTTATTTGGATTCTTAAAGTAAATTATTTGGAATTCTCGAGAAATTAAACGTTTAAATTGCTTAAATTTTTAACCTACATCTTTTGTTTAAACTACTTTTTGCTATGAGTTTAGTGCCCAATATTTTTAATTTAGTATTGAATTTGTTAAAACAAATAATTATTCCAACAGTAATGAGTTAATAAAAAAATTTACTTTATCACAAATTGTCATATCGTATAAAACTACGAAGATTGTAATTACAAACGCCTACAAGTAAATGCGAGTACAAGCACACTGTACAGAAACAATAGTTTCTTGCAATCCAATGTTAAAAGTTTAAAGCGGTATCGATATTTCAAATGTCAATGTTTTTCCTAAATTAGTTATTGTTATTGTAGTCATAACTATAGTTATTGTTTTATTTTTATAAACTAATCCACCGCCGAAATGATAATATTCGTGAGAAATTATGGAAAAACTATAATGCAATATTTATCTATTGTTTCACAAAAATGTTTGAACAAACATTTTTCTTATAAATAGAACAAATTTATTTTATGATTATATTTTATATTTAGTTTTATATATTTTATCTTTAGCTCACTTTTTAGACAAAAATTCTAGCTTATAGATTTTACCAAAACTATACGTCTTTCTGCATGTCTGTTTTCTTATATGTTTGCCGAGAACTAAAAAACCTGAGAATTAAATTACCTTTGATTCGATTTGATCACGATTATTTTATCGAATAAACTTAAAATTTAATGTCGACTAGAAAGAAGTCTTAAGTCTTATTTTTTTTTTGCTTTTCTTAAATTTTTGCTTGTCAATAAATATTTATCATAGTGGCAATAATATAAAAGGTTAAAAACTGATAAAACGATAAAAGGTCAAATAAAATGTTTTTTTCTTTGCTAACAAATATTACAAAAAATACCACAGATACTTAATTGAAAAAACAATAAAAATACCGAAATTATTATGTATTGTACAAATAAACTAATTCCATCTAATAGTATATTAATATAGTAAATGATACAAACACATTAAATTAAATACTAATTAGATTTCTCGTCATAACCACTGGGTTAAGTTCCATTAAAATTGTCATATAAAGATTTGTGCAAATAGATATGTTCATCGAGAAATATAGATAAAACTTGGTGAATTTACTTTAGAATATGTTATCAACGAATTTTTTACTTTAATAACCCAACTTTTAATTCCCAATTTATATAAATATCTGAATTTAAACAAAATTATAAAAATGACTTCAAATAATAATTTAAAGCTTACAAACGAAGAATTTCCGTAATATGCAACGCAAATTATGGAAATTTATTATTTAAAAAACTATATATTTATAAATATAAGTTGATATAGAATTATAACTTATATATAAAATAAATTATCAAAAATTAATGAAATAAAATTTGATTTAGTTTATATCTTAGGAAATTAAAGCACACCAAATTAAAAGCAACCGCTCTTAGAATTATTATTTATAGTTTTCCAAAATTTTGACAATGAAAATGATGAAGTTTGTGTTATTGCATAGTTGTACATTGCAATTGTACAGTGTGATTAAGTCATTTTGTGGTGAATAACTGGCAGAATCATATCTATCCATATTGAAAGCTGAGTTTTAAAATCACTAATTTTCATATATTATATTTAATGTTTTAAGTAACCTGAACTACATATTTTAATATGAATATTGTTATAACTAAAGCCCATATATTAACATAAAATAATTTTTAGCGGTTTTAGAATCATCTAAGAAATTGTATGCAAGTGATAAATAAGTTACTTGATATAATAATAAATAAATATTTTGGATATAAAAAAATAAAATATTATATTTTAAATATTTTTTACCGTTTGGGAAAATTTTCTAAAATTTCTATTAGTTTTAGAGATAAACTTTTAGACCTACCACCCAAATAATGTATCATATTCTGCTACTATACTAAAATAAACTATTTTATTAATGTTGCTTAACAAGAACTAAAAAACTTTTTTTTTTACTCAGAATGAGTATTGATGTGTCGAGCAAGAAAAAAGTGTGAAATGCAAAAAATATATACCGGATAAGATAAACAATTTAAAACGTTATAATGGTTGCAGCGTTAATAGCTATAACGGGTTAATGAGAAAAAAGGATTGACATGTTATTTACAAAACGGGAAATGAATAGTGAGGTCAACGCGCGCAACGCGTCTGGGTATTTCGAGTATTTTTTAATAAACTTTCTATATACTGTACACATGAAATGTTTATTCAATCAGAATTAAGGAATTAGCCTATGATGCTTAATCTACACTATACACTTCCTTTCCCAATAGTAGGGAAGTGAAAATTGTTAATTAATAAAAAAAATTTGAAAGAAAATATTAGGCACAAATTTTTCAGTAAATTTCTGTTGATATTGAAAGAGCTATTTTTAGAAATAATAAAAAGAAATTCAATGAAGACAACTTTAACTTTTATATGACAGTGTATTATAAATCCTTTTAATGAATAAAAATTAAAATTTTTCTAAAGATTTTTAGCTTTTTATTAAACGATTAATAAACGATTTTGAACTTCTTTTTCTAACGATTTTCATTTGCCTACCCAGCTTTAGTCATTAATTATCAAAGAATTTATTTTTATAATAATTTGGTATATACAAAATTTGATAATCGGTATTTAAAAAAGTTTTTTAATAAATAAAAAAATCATAAAAATTAGATTGTATATAATAGTTATTTTATTTATTAAGAAAATAGGACGTTAAAATTGTTAATTATAAATTTAGGAAAATATTTATTTTTAGTTTACTTTCTAATAGTGAAGTGTAGCTTATGATACTGACCATGACCGTACGTTTGCAATAAACTTTAGCTGAATCAGTGGCTCTGATTCGATTGAAATAATAGAATTCAAATTTGCATAACTAAAACTTTCTTCTGAACATAAACTTGTGCCGGGAATGCACAGGAAGTTTTTTGCAGTAAATTTTAAAAATTGCTGGAATAAAATTTCTTTGCCTGGGCCTAGGAAAAGTGTCGGGGGCTTGTTTGGAGGTCTAGTATGTTTTTGTCTTTCTTGCATTAAACATTTATGTTTATTAACAGTTTATGAGTTATTTTTCTATTTACTCAAAACATTCTCCTCCATGAACCTTAATTTTAATCATTGCATATTTATAAATGGAATTATTATTAGTGTAACTTTTACCTTCAATGTCATTACGCAAGAGCTCCTACGCGTACGTCATTGTATCCAACATATCTTTATTTTAATGAAACGTTTTAACTATTTTCCAGAGGATTAGAGCAATTAACTAACGTAATTGACATTAGTTTTAGTAATCAACACATCAATTTTTAACTACAACTATATTTATGCCTAAAGCTCGGAATAAATTAA
Source organism: Phthiracarus laevigatus (assembly GCA_034700185.1). Classification (NCBI taxonomy): domain Eukaryota; kingdom Metazoa; phylum Arthropoda; class Arachnida; order Sarcoptiformes; family Phthiracaridae; genus Phthiracarus; species Phthiracarus laevigatus. The sequence continues at coordinate 14,977 of JAQIXJ010000690.1, forward strand.
AGCGTGAACAAAGAAAAGTATATGGCCACAGACAGAAAATTTTACCAAAATGAGTCGCGTAACGCAAGGTTGCAGTAAAGTTTACAGTTGTCTCGATTCGATGACTATTATAAGCAATCAGTTAAAGAAAGCAGCTTCTGATCGCGATTAGATAGTACCGAAAAATATATTTTGCTTCAAACGGCCTTCTATGTATTCGTTTATATAAATTTACAAATATTCATAAATAAATATAATTTCTTAGTACGTTTGAATTGAAATGGTTATTTGATAATCTCTTTATCCAAATAAAATAAAACAAAGTTAGTGAAGAGAGCTTCCTTTGGATTAAACTGTCCGAATGTTTGAGTCAGATTTTATTTCCTATTTGAATAGTCCAGAAGTGAATGCATTCAATGTGCAAAATTAATGGCTATATGCTGTGGTTGAAAATTAAATTGGTCTATGAGTAAATGAAGACAATGGATTGATGATTTTAGTGGCTGTCTTTGATGAATTGAAAATAACAAACGAAATTGGATTCGCTATACCAGAATGGGTGGATTTTTATTACCATCAGTTGATCCGATTAATGTCAAGTGTTTGTTTTTCACTTCTATTATAAGCCACAAAATGGTATTCGTCTTCTTGTCGGTAATTGTTTGATTATTTTTTAGTGTATTATTTAGAAATATTTATTTGCATTTTAATTCATTATATGCGAAGGTTTTTAATATAGCCCTTCAATTAGAAATTCTTATTTGTTTATATTTAAAGTATTAATATCTAAATGATTTTCAGTATTTTTCAGGATCAATATTAAGAGAGGTTAAAACTAGAATGGATAAGGCATTGAATTCTAACATTACTGACGACCACTGGTACAAAAAACGTTATCATTTACTCCACTGTGAGTTATTTGCGATGTATGAGTTATTTGTATAATAATATAAATGTTACCAATACTGCTTTGGGTAATCAACAACTGATTTATCCAACATTCGGTGCTGACGTTATCTTAAAATTACCCGAGATTCAAAATCAGAAAAAAATTCGCACGTTTTATCGCAGCCTATAAGTGGTGTTCCGCTTATAATACTATTGTACGGTGTGTTTGACATGTCATGACATGTACGGATGACTGTCCACACCATACAATTATCACCTCTATATCGAAATTTTTTCTTGACATTAAATCCGAATCTGGTTTCCCAGTTTCTTTCTATCCTTACATTATTCTACAAAAAAACCAAACAAAATCTGTTCATTAAATAATTATACAATATTTTTTTATCTTCAATAGTTTGGTTTTCCCTGTGTGTTACAGAAGGACAGATTAGAGGATATTATTGGAGGACATTAAATCGGATGAGTTTTTTGACCCCTTAATAACAACCTTAATTTGGACCCTGAGATACTCTGTTAAATTAAAGTTTAACTTATAGTTTCATTTAACCCAAAGCTTTTCATGTCTAATTGAAATTACTTTATATTTAATAAATTCTGATTTTATGTTTATTTATAAATTATGAACTTATAATTCTGATTTTTTTTTGAATAATTTTCCACAATTTATTTTGCTCATAAATTAGTATTACAATTTTTAATCGAAAGTTACTCCATATGTATACAGAAGTAATTATTCCCTGAAATAGTTATTAATAGCATTTTGTTGAACCTCTCTTCATAATCATAATCTCAATCTCTATCAAACAAATGAGTTTGTTCATTCTACGGTGCCTTTTCATCATTTTCACGTGAACAGATGGTGGCAAACTTTGCTCTCAAGGTTTATGTTTATTTTGCTTACACTGAAATCAAGTAGAAATAACTTTTACTTGAATCCTGATGTTCGATGCGAGAGTGGAAACTAATAATAGGTGCGCTTATAATGGAAATTTTTTATGCATTTGATTATTATTATCGAGACTCTGCTAACGTAAACGCTGCTACTGATATTTCAAACTTGTTTATACTTTTTTTCATTATTTACCTGATTTTCAACCTTTCAATTGAAAGAGTTAAAAGAGTTCATTACCAGGAGTTAGACACGTGTATCAACTCGGCACGTGTGTGCACTTAGGAAAATTTTTTGTCGCGACGAAAACTGGTTCAAAAAATTTAAATGAGTTAACGCATGGTAAAAAAAAGTTAATGAAATGGTATATTTTATTTCTACGACTTTTCGATTTTATTTTTGGTGAATACAGTGAAATTGTAATAAAAAATTTGGCTATTAATTTAGTGACCTTAAAAATCACATTATGCAAGTTTTACTATATTTTCCATTTGCGCACACCGAATGTGTATATCCCATCGAAATTGATATCATCGGTTGCGCAAACTAAATGCCCCCACAATGTATTATTGCACAGATTCGTAACAAAATTACTTCTTGCTTCACACAAAGTTCAATATTATATATACGTAAGTGAAACTTGTTTACAGTGTATTTGCCGCAGGCTTGAGGATAAACCGAGAAAAATTTTAGAAACACTAAAAAAAGCTATCCCTGAGAGCGATGGAGAGAGAACCGCACATATCGAATACCGTATAATCATTTGAATAAAGACCTTGAATTTCCAGAATTACAGACTGACTTTGAAATTGATGGATAGTATAAATTTGCTAAATTTAGAATATATTGACCATTTGCTTGCTGTGCATGGATGCGAGTAAACATAAGGAAAAGTAGCTGGAAAAATGCCTTTTTTATCCGATCTTCGTTACAATTATTTGCATGATCTCGCCCAATCATCTCCGGCTAACTGGTCAGCTGATTGGTCACGATTTCCGGGGCTTTCTTTTGCCTGGAAATTTGAATATGACATGATCCATACAATGCGTAGTAAGCACCAGTGGCTTCACGATAATTGGCATTACTCTGTTTATATTAGCGTGGTTTATGTCATCGCTATCGCTTATCTCCAAGCGTGGATGAAAAAGCGAAAGAGGCCTTTCGAGTTGAGAACCGCTCAAACTATTTGGAGCGGTAGTTTAGCCATTTTTTCCATCATTGGCACGATTCGCTGCTTTCCCGAATTTATGTACATGATCTTCTATAATGGATTCGAATCTTCGTACTGCAATGCTTCTTATTATCTGGTTAGTACTATAATCATTCTTTTCTTAAAATACTTATGACTACTTATTAACTTTTCTAAAAACTTTTAAGCCTTCCTTACTGATGCAATATCTCATTTTTGATATTTAATTTTTTTGTTTGCCTTTTTATCTTACACTTATCGCTTTAAATAATTATCGGTCAATTAAGATAATTAATTATTTAATTTTTTAAAGGACGTGCGGCTAGTATTTTGGTACTGGATTTTCGTAATCTCGAAATCGGCAGAGTTGGGCGACACGATCTTCATAGTACTGCGGAAAAAGACGCTGATTCCGCTACACTGGATCCACCATATACTGACGCTATGCTATTCGTGGTTCGTATTCGGCGATATGCCGGGCACCGCTCGCTGGATGGTCAACATGAATCTGCTAATACACTCGTTTATGTACACGTATTACACGTTGACTTCAATGCGGCTTCGAGTGCCAAAATTCGTGAACATATCGATCACGAGCCTCCAAATATCGCAAATGATATTCGGGTTAGTTATAAACGCGCGCGGATTCCAATATAAATTGACTGGCGTTCGGTGCGATATGTCGCTATCGGTGGCCATCACTGGTTTAATATTGTACGGTATATTTTTCATACTGTTCATCGAATTTTTCGTGAACACTTACTTTAAAAGATCGCTTGGATGTAAGATATTGAGTCGCGTACTAAAGGACCGTTGTATTGGCGACAGTAATAACAATTGCCTCAAAGATCGTTATAACCACGATAGTAATAATAATAATAATAATAATAACGATGATTGCCATAAATTAAAAAACAATTAAAAAATCATAATTGAATACAGTATTAATAGTAGCTCTCGCCTATATTTCTTAAAAATAATATGATAATTTGGTTGTTGGGTTGTATACAAATTAAGCCAATACATTGCACAAGATTTTATATACGCACTTATAAGTAGTATGTTTAGTGGATTATATATTTTGTTTTAATCTCAAGGATTTTGCGTTAATAGCCATTAGTATCTTTATGAGATAACTATTCCTACCAATAACCTTATATTCATATTTATATTTATTCAAAGCATATATTTAAGAATATTTATTATTGCTCAACAAATACTGTATTGATTGTTTGATTTTTTACGAAAATTTTTGATAAACTTTTGATATACTATTTTATGATATACTATTAATATGATTATTGTTTATTTTACTTAATTTATTATTTGCATAAATAAAAATATGTTGAATTGAATTTGAGTTGAATCAGAATTAATTACGTTAAAAAACGAAGCCATATATTTATATATTCCTATTGCTGAAATCACAAAAAATTTCCACAACTAAGTTAGTGGTCTTTGTGCCGGAATTCCCGAATAGGTTCATGCAGTACACAACTAGAAATTACTTTTTTATAACGTTATAAATAGAAAGTGGGTGTAACTATTGAAGAGGCGAAACGTTAATACAGTATCTTGTCTTTGGTGGCCAGTAGTTCCACCCAATTATTCTCGATAAGTATTTCGTTTTTTATATAGTATGCCAATTGTTTGACATGTCCTTGATTTTTTGGATGCTAAATTTAGAAATATCACGTGTAGTGCATGTGAATTCATTCTAACTAAGATTATCTAAATTTTTACCTTTGAGCCATTATAGATATTATAGATTTTTTTTACTAGTTTTCAACTTTCGCTTTGGTTTAAACTATTTTTAACTCACTTTTTCTTAGAGTTAAAAAGTTTCTGGAGATTTTATTTTCAGGTATATTCGTGAGCCCGTCTGCGAGGAACAGGCTCAACCAAAGTTGTACGATTTCAAATCAAACGTTTCGATCTTTTAATTAATTTAATAAACACTTTAACTTGACTCGTAGGATTTAATGAACTGTTAAAAAGCTAGCTCTCAATAAATGAGTTATTCTTGTACTGTAATTTGTTAAAACTAAAAAAAACAATTTAATTTCGTTTTCTGTCACATTTTTTTAGAAAAGAAGAGTTTGCACAATTTCTCTGATTGATGTTAGTCCCTAACCTGAAGTTTTGCTCGAAAGCTTCAATTATTCTATTGTCTTAAGATTTGAGAAATATAGTATCGAGCGATCAAAGAGTTGCATGTAAACTCTAAATGAATTATAATTCGCTGATTGTTATTCTTTCATTTATCTTAATTTGAAGGAATTATAGGAAAATACGAAATTGAAAACAAATAAATTTCAAAGCTTACTTATTTCTTCTGTTTTACCACTTTTTAAATTACAAATTCTTAATTTTCTTTGAGACATTTCGAAGGCCTATGGTATCAAAACTTATTTTAATCAAACAAATAACTGCTAAAAGATTTTAAATGTTGTAAAACAGAAAGAAAAAGTAAGTTTTGAATAATGTGCACCAACAACAAAGAAAGTCTAAACAGAAATAAATTTTTGATTTCAAATGCGACCAAATTGCGGTCAATTATATTAATATGAAATGACACTACAAGTTGGCGATACTGTATGCAAATATAACCGTTTTCTTCATGCGTTGAAAGTGGAGAGAAAAAACTTTTTCGGCGCATATGACTATTATTACTGCACTCTTTTATCTCTCCACTAACACTTGACTTTTCCATGCATTTATTTTCTCTATTCGATTTCACTCACAGTTTCTATACATGACGTGTGTGTGTTTTTAAAAAAATAATGAGAATCATATAAGACATCTCATACGTTATCATAGTTTGATTATTGCGTGAGAGAAGTCCAACCGAAAAAATAAAACAAAAAAAAAGCTGAAATGCGTTTTCGTTGTTTGTTGTTCGCATCATTTTCTTGTTGACTATCGTTTCTTAAAAATAAACGGATTTTTTTCCACGAAGAAAAATGTTTATCAGAGTTTTAAAAGTTAATTACGCCAACAAAACTGGATTAAAACGATTATTTGTATCGCGATTAATTGTTATATTAATGTTTCTGCATATTTACGTCATCAACAGCGGTATACCGTTAGTAAATGGCGAAGAACAGCAGTCACCGGCTACTTATGAGCAACCTTTCGGTAATGAAATGTAAACCATTTTTAGTTTTAATTTGCTTTGCGTATAAATTACAAATTGGGAATTACAAGTGAGGTGGGCTTTAATGTTGTCTATTAGATACCAGGGAATGGAAAAACATAACTCTATTTGTTAGGTTGTACTGCATATAAGCTTGAGTCCAACGATCGGATAAAATCTAATGCATCACATAAATTCGTTTTTTTAATTATAAAACTAAACAATTCAATTATGTAGTGTTTTGTTTACTATTTTTTGTATACAAGCTTAAAACAAAAATTCAATTAAATTCATATTTACTTTATTCATTACTCTGCTGTCAAAGTGTTTTGTCGTTTTTAATAACATCTAAGAACTCACTTAATTTTAATTAAACGTTTGATCTTATTAAACAAGTTTTTGCGCTCACATTGTCCTTAACCAATAAAAGCCGCCGAAAATTTTAACAAAAAAATTGTAATCCATTTGTTTGCCCAAAAAACGTTAAACGCGATAACAACGGCTATATTGTCATTAAAAAAGGATTTGCTCGGTTATAAAGTTATGTTATTAAAGTAGCCTCTAATGGGTTTAAAGGCATCGAAAGTTATCGCAATAATAACTATAATAATAATGCTTTAACACATAAGAATTTTCTATTAAAGAAAAAAGTTAACTTTCAAGGATTAAATTTATATCTGAGAAATATATATATATATAGATTTAACATTTTAACTTATTATGTGCTGCGAAAGCAGTTATTTTTTCTTTTCTGTATCTCTTGCTTCCCCTTTATATATATATTGCGTCGACTTTAATTTTTTTCGGATAATAAATTGAACAAATATAGTCGCGTTCTGCCGTCGATTTTGATTTTAAACATTTCTGCCGTCTAATGCTGTATATAATTTTTTTAAGTAAATATTTATCGCCCAAAAAACTAATATTCCATAATACTCTTGCTAACGATAAATTTGTGTGTGCGAACAGAGAAAAATTTCCTACGTTGCTGTTATGTTAAAAATTCTGTTGATTTGTGTGAAATTTTTTCTTTTTATTTTCTTTAGTAAAGGATATAAAATTTTATGATTTCATATTATAGTTTATATTGTAATTTTTTTTGTTGGTTGTAGACTCCTGTTTGTATTTACTTTTTCGATATCCATATAAACGATTAAATCATTTTTCTTTGTAAATAATACCCCATATGTTGTCATACATATACAGCATTTGTGTAAATTGTAAAGCCATCCAATTTAGAAAGTTTTCGGAAAATAATAGCGAATTTTATGGAAATTTATTTTGATTTTATTTCACATTAGCCGTGAATTCATTCATAATGTGCAAATTAAGGCAAAATATGCGCTTATATAACTGACATAATCCGCATAACTACAAACAACACATAAATTGAATATTTTCATAATGTTTATTGTGTTTAAGCATTCCCTTGAAAACTTTTAAAAAGAATAACTACTAAACAGAATTATACTAGCATTTATTAAATGCATTTTAATCCAATTTTTATTATTCTCAGAATGCTAAGCTTAATTCTAATTTATTGCCACAAAATACTTGAAATTAATAATATTAGCCATATTTTTAGTAGAAATTGCTTACTTCATTTTAAGATGGAAAAGAAAACACATCAGAATTGCATAGTTCTCTCTCTCTCTCTCTCTCTCCGGATATTTTTCATAGAAAATATTAAAATATGGAATATTTATCTTTTTTACAAAATAAAAACTTTTTCTAACATTTTAAATAGAGAGAACAAATGTTTAATATTCCTATCATCTAAAACCGGAAAATGTTTGTTTTGTCACACTGACGGTCTATCTTTAAAGTATTTTTTACTCTTTTGCTTGTTTCTTTCAATTTAATTAGACGCTTACGAATCATAAATAGTCGTTAATATTCATTTAGCAGACCGTAATGCCGGATGTAGTAAATTGTCACAATGAATAGTAATTCGTTCAAACGCTATAGAAATTTTCAACCAATTATCTCATCTATGTCTGAGTTAAGTGTAACTTTACGATTAATTTTTATAATAAGGTACAAGTTTCTTATTCGACTTATACTCATACGATACTCTTTCTTAGTAATTTCTTTTTAATTCAATGCCATTTGTAAGGATAGGGATTTCCATGAAAATACCATTTTTTTGATTCCATAACCTGGAGCTCAATAACTTCTATTGAATAAATATCTAATTAATTAAAATTTGTTTTATTTTCCTGATTTTACCCTGTTTCGGATGTAAAGTAAACTAATCCCTGGAATGTACATAATTTCATAAAACTTCCAGTTACGCAATATTTAATTGAAAACTTTATAATAATAGAGCAAATGTCTTCTATAAGTCTTTAAAACCAATATATAGTATTAAAATTACATAAATTTAGGCATGAATTATTTTAGTTCTTAAAAAGTTGTAAGGTTTCAAATTCTAAGCAGTAAATATAAAATAAAATAGTTGTCTTGATGCTATATATAAAACTTATTAAAAATACAGCACAACGTTTTTCCTAAAAACGTTTCATGATATTCAATTCAGCCTTTTTGTAATTTCTTGATTTTGGATACCACTAGTGTTAAATTTCCTCCGTACACCCGTTTTTAGAACATTTTTATTCCCCGTTTCCAACCGATTTACCAGTTTTACTTCCGTTTATCCTATTCCCAAGTCCTATGTCTTTGCTATGAGTAAACTATTTGCTCGTATTAAGTTAATGTCTGACATATGTCGTTATGAATTTCTTATTTAATTTCTTTTTCAGCGAAAAAAACATTATTAGAAACGTTTCAATATATAATAATCGCGTTGCGTTCTTCCTATAAAAACTGGATAATAATTAAAATTATAACTATAAAGGTTTATTTTTTTCATAATCTCAGATCCCTCTTGCTATTAATTTACTGTATATTATAGTTAAGAAATTTTTGAAACGAGATTCTGAATAATTTTTTATAAGTTTTACGGCTATTCAGTAATTAATTTTGAAAAAGTAGTGTGAAATAATTTTGACGAAAAAAATGAGTTAAATTAAAAATTTGGTTAATACACCAATGATTTCTCGCATAAACCTAAATACGCAGTTATTCCATTTTAAATCTAATATCGGCAGTAGGTTTCCAACTAATTCTCTGTAATTTGGCGTGATTAACACATAATGGGTTTTACCATTGACTGGTTAAATGATGAAATCATAAGCGCAAACGAAATTCATTTCCGTCACTTCTATAAATAAATTTTAACAGTTTATGACAATTGTTTTCCTCTATTCTTTTAAATAGTTATTTTTATTAAGTATGTTTATATTCTCCCAATACTTCTTTCTTTAGTTGAAGAACTAACGGACAAACAGTAAAATCTATAAGCTTGAGGTTCTACAAAATATGAACTAAAAATAAATACGTGCACAAATGCACACAAAATAACTGTCAAAACTCGTAGTTTCTTTTTTGAAATCGGACTGAATTTGGCATCACTACCGAAGACAAACATTTGGGTTTATTATATCAATAACAGTTATCTTCATTATGGCTGTTAAGAATACTATAGACATATTAACGGACATATTGTGTAAATATTGTTCAAGTATTATTGTTGTCAACAATAACTAACGGTGAAAAGGCGTTTCACTCGTACGCCTCACAAATGTCTTTTATTGATCCATTAGTCGAGAGAGGAAGAGAATGTGAGTGAGTGAGAGCGAGAGAAGAGAGAGAGAGGGGGGGGAGATTTCCCGGCTAATGTCACAATACTTCTAATTGTTAATAATATATATATACCTCAAAGTAAATATTTACTTTGCTTCGATTCCATTTGTTTGGGTCTTTTTTTTGTATTTTTCACTTGATTTGTTTTTAAAAGCAGCACATCCTATAGATTTTAGTATTTAATGTATGTATGCGTGTGATGAAAAAAGTATTTGTGTGCGTGTATATGTTTCGCTCTTATTTTTTATAATACATTGGAATGTTGGAGTTACAAAATTTCAGTATTCAATGCAAACACACGCGTGCATGGGCTGGCGTTTCACGCGATTTTATTTCATATTTATTTAAGCCAAAACAATAATTATAAGGTTATTGTATTTTAAAGTTTTTTGCTGCGCGTGAAACCATTTTTTCTTGCTGTTGCTATTTTTTAATTAAATAAAGTTCGTGTGTTTCGTGCGTTGATAGCATAATGAAATAATCAACAAAAAAAATGAATAGCATTTTGGTACTCTATTTCATAGAATATATTATGTCTTGTTTACTGCGCATATTTATTTGATGTTAACGAAACTGATACGACAAGCTATGTTATAAATTGAACTTATATTAAAATTAAAGATTATGTATTCGAGTTATGTGGGCATTGATTGACACTTTATTTTAATTAAAAGCCTACACTTAATATTCAGTTTGTCTTTCTAGAAAATTGAGTAAAATTCCCAGTAATGTTGATTATATGTTCAAAGAAAGTTGACTGTTGTGTCCAGATATGTAGTCTTTTGATATTAAATGAGTTTATTGGCTTAATGGTCTAAACTATTAGACTAAAATTCTTTTAGACATGTTTAATAGAAGAGAAAGTGAGAGTAGGATTGAGAGGGGGTTAAAGGGGGAGAGTGAGAAAGTTATCTGACAATCTATTTATCAAAAATTTTATATTTTGATAAATCGAGTTCGAAATAGTTTTCCTAAAACTTTTTGTAGAAATCTATTAAAGTTTTTCTATATTTTTTGTCTATTTTTTTCTTTCAGTTCAAAGGGAAAATTATTATAAATTATTTTTGAAAATTTCATTTATTTTATTAAATTGAATTCAACTAAACCTAATGTAGACTGAAATGTGCTAAAAAAAATTTTATTAGTTATTTTTTAAACTGCTTATGAACTTTATTTTGGTATTAATGGTATTAATCCTTACAACTAACTCATTAAGAAATTTTAAACAATGCAAAAATAACTCGAACTTTAAACAATGAAAAGTTTATTCACTAATAATTTGTTATCACCGCTTCCCACTCATTTGTTGAATTCTATTTTTAATAAATAAAAAGTTAACTAAATCTAATATATAATCCTAAACTTAAGTAATTTATTCTAATAAAGAAAAATATAAAAATATTCTCAACAAAGCTCTAATTAAGTAATACTAATGAATACTTTATACATTTGTCATACCAGTAACAATAAAATATAGTGAGTGGGTATTAAATATTTATTTTGTAAAAAATAAAGTACTAAAAAAGTGAAATAAACAACAAAAATTTATCCGCTTTGGAGAATAACGGTAAGATTATCGAAGCTTTATATACTAACTTTTTAAGGTAAATTCTTATGTTCTAAACTTATGTTATGTTATGATCTATCTCTCTGTCTCTCCTCTTGAGACCTCAATTTCAATTCTCAATAATACTAAAAAATATATAAAACTGAATGCTTGTTTGAATAGAATAAGCAACGCATCCATCATCAAAGTCTAGTATTAAGGGTTTTGAATTTCAAAATTTTAAACATTTCACTTAAGATTTTCTTGCTTATTCTCTCGCTGTCTTTCGATTCCCACTTCAGAAACGGTTCGCAAATGCACATCACTTGTCATATTTAAATAGCTTTGAGATAGTTCACAATTTAGCTCGTACTGCGAATTAAAACAATAGGGTTTTTAATAATATGGAAAATGATTTATTAGGAAGACTTCGTAATTATCAAATAAACACACGCGCAAACACTACAGAAGTGTGTGTGTGTGTGAAGAAAAGTTTTGTTTGAGGCAAGGAAAGCGCTAAGAGATAAGAAATAGAGAGCGAGAGTGAAAATGACTGACAGAAGCAATATATATGGTGTTTAGATAATGTTTGAAAAGTTTAAAATTAAAACTCTCTTAAACGCGAGAAGCACTTGAACGCCAACGAATTAATTTCAGTGTATGTGTAGTAAGAATCCAGTACACTATGGATGTGCGAGTGTGTGCCACATAACGGAGTTATTTTGGATTTTGATATATATTTATATCGTGCGCATCGTAGACGCCGTAGCGTTTTCAATGCTATTCCACACTGAAAATGAGTTAAACGGGTTTCTGATATCTAATATACTCGCAGCTATGAAGAAGAAAAATTTGTACATCAATTTATAAGCAACCGCTGCTCTGCTATGCTCTGCCAGCGCTTTTTATATTTAACTAAAACAGATGATAAACATATCATTGCATGACAAACTGCGGTTAAAATAAGTTTTTGCCATCCATGTATGTTTTCCGTATTGTACGCATTCGTACATTCGCCGTGTAAATAGTGGGGAAAGATTAACGGGGGTTAGCAGTAATGTAAACTTGTTAAATATGCAAATTAATTGAAGTGTTAGCGTGATTAGTGCGACAAAAAAATTGAATTTTTCTTGTTTTCGATTTGAAATGAGCACTAAATTTTAATTTACGATTTTTAATCATACTAATTGCTACTACAATAAATAAAATATGTGACTTTAAAATTTTGATTCGTTTTTTTAGTTGGCAATAGTTTTAAAATTAATTTTGTTCGTTAAGTTTCTATTTTCCAAAACGTTGCCCTTTTATTTATTTTTTAATCTATAGGAAATTTTTTTGGTAACACTACAAACTGTTAGCGCGAACAAACTTGAAAATAAGTAGCTGTGGTTCTAATGCTTTTTAATAAATGAAAGTAGAAAAATTTTTAGCGAACACTCTCTACTAGTTATTGAACGTAGCACTACATTTGAGATTAAAAAGTGCGATACATCTTTGCGCTGAGTTTCTTTCGCAAACTAAGGTTGCGAAGAAAATAGAAAATAAATTACTAGTTTTTTAGTGGAAATTTATACTTTTCTGAAAAAAAAGTATCTGCAGAATAAATTGCCAAATTCATGAACAATTTTTTTCAGTTTTTTTTCATTTCAATTATATTTAATGTCTTCCATACTTAAGGCTGAAATGAGTTCATTCTTAAAAATAAATTAATGCTAAGTACACAAAGATAGCGATAGTGAACACTAAATGTATAGCACACACAATATTTGATTAAGTTATGCCTCATTACAACTCATTTGTCTTTCCTGTCGTTAATTATATCAAAAAAATATAACTATATATAATTTACAGTAAGAAAAAAATAATGACAACTAAGTATATCTAAGACATTTTTATCGCCTGTAATGCACATCACGTTTTTTTATTATCTTCGAAAAGCGGCCGCTAATTTCTTTCGATGCCGCTTATTGTCTTTTATCTCATCCTAAAAAAGTTTAATTATTAAAAACGGTTATCTGGGAAACTCGTGCCCCAACGATCCCTAGTTTTTTATCGTTGTGGTAAGGAATGGATTGTAATTTGTGATAATCGCTATTTTCGAGCGCATACAATATTCCGATTGCGTGCCATTACTTATTTTGTCGTCAAAAACATTGAGTTAAAGTGAGAGAAAGTGAAAAGAAAAGCTTTAATATACATTTGATTGTGTAAGAAAAAGTTTTTTGGCCGTAAAAATGTTACTAAAATAAAAAATAAATGCGAGTGACTGTTTGCACACCCAACAGGGTGTCCCAGAGGGGGGCTGGAGGGGGGTTACCCCCCCCCAAGAATTCTCAAAAAGTTGACCCCCCCCCTACCTAAAAAATCAAAAGTGACATCTCTATGGGGGGAAAAAATTTTTTAATGGTTTTTTGACCGATGGCAGAAAAATTGTCGCTTAAATCCGAGTAGTTTGACCCCCCCCCCTAAAATTTTTGAAAAGTC
>JAQIXJ010000691.1:0-28769 GCA_034700185.1 Phthiracarus laevigatus
TTAAGGTTAAAAATTCTTCAAGAGTTAAGGTTAAGAGTTAAGCAAAATTCTTAACTTTTGACTTTTGTGCATCACTACTTTTAATACATATTGGTTCCCGATTCCCAACCGTTTTGACCTGTTTTTAGTCCCGGAAATCTCTATCCCTATTCATAACTTATACAGTAGAGAAATTGACAAATATCAATTCACACAAATTCATTTATATTCTTACAATGGCAACTTTGCCTTTATTTGTGTCGATACAAAAGGTATTAAATATTAAATCGTTCACTATCCAAACTTAACCGTGAACTTCCTAACATGTGAATAGCAGTTTAATGTCATTAAACTTTTTATGAATTGTAATTAATACCTAATTTAATAGAATAAATTTTGATATAATAGATATAATACATAAAAATTAAGATAAATATCAATTTTAGTTAAAACATAATGAATAGAATATCATTTTGCTTATTTTGATGTTAACATTTAATATTCGGAATATACGGTATACTGAATTTCAATAAACATTTGGTCAATAAATAAAGCCAATACTGTTAATAAAAACAAATTTAATATCTGAATCCAGAAGCAGAAGAATTATTAGTAGCAAATGTTTGATTCATAGCGTGTCGCGCAGCACCAGTTGCCGCCGCTGTGGCCGCTTGTTGTACGTGTTCGTTATGAAGCACTCCCTGAGCGAACTCTGCCTGTGCTTTTTGCAAACTTGCGCCTGTACTTCGGTATATGCTATGTACCTGTTATTAAATTCAAATATTATCAATATGTTTATAGGCATTCCTAGTGTAGGTTTATAATTACCTTAACTAAAACAAGGAATGATGCCACCGCATAAGAAGCCAATACAATAGCGCATAAAAATATAAATATTACGTAAAAGATGTTTTGATTGCTGCTGGCCTTTATTGCCATAATCAAACCTCTAATCAAATAATGTATAATATATATTATTTATAATCCATAGTATAAATATTCGAATCGTTAAACTAAACTAAGCGATTGGTATCTGTTTATATTAAACGCTAAAATCAGAGAAAATGAATTTAATAGTTCTTATGCCGTAATGCCGTAGAAAATAAATGATGACCAATCGCTACGTTAGCCTTACTTATAATTATAAATAGAAAATGTAATTTCAATGGTTTTTAAGATTTGATTTAAAACTTACACTGATCCCATGCCGGGTACTCCTAACGCCCATACAACTGAAAATACCAATTGACAGAAGAATACGAAGAAAAACACCATAAAGTTAAATGAGCTATCACTCCTATAAATCAATAAAACATTTTAATAAATTTTGTTATGTAATGATAAATTTCTGAATATCAGGCATCAATATTTAATTTAATAATTCTTTTGCGAAGTTTTATTTTTTAACCAAAGCTTAAAATAGATAGTATTGCACTCATCAGTAAAGTAAATTTGAAATCCCATGTATAGTCAGCATACAACCTTTTGTTACTTAGATCGCGGGCTATAATCTCGAAAATAGGGTAATTTATTTATGATTCAAGCGTATTTATGGTACAGTATTTATACAGTGTAGCGCATGTTCGAGTGCCATTAACGAGTAAGTTTTTATCGTCTATATAATTAACTGCAATTCAGATCAAGTTTTTAAATTTAGTTACTTCATAAACAACGGAAATATTTAAACTTTTAAAATTTGCTTCATTAAAAAATTTGTTGCTCAAAACGATATGGTTAAGAGCTTTTCAATAGAAATTTTGAAAAAATTTAAACTTTAGATGACAATTGGTGTTACAATTTAAAATTTTAAAAGTTAACGGTTAGACAATTTCAGTAATATTTCAAAACTAGCAAATGCATATATTATATACAGTATAATATTCTCTCAACTAAAATTATTTTTTTCCATTATTAAAATAAATTGAATAAAAGATTACGTGAAACGGTTCAGAACAATAAGAATTTTTAAAAACTCGGTTAAACTTTGTGAACCAAAATTAAAATTTTGATTAATTATCAAATATAATATCAATTAATATCCGGTTTAATAAACGATAAAATAAATATTTGCAATTAAAAGTATACTTGGTTATCTTAAACAAGGTTATCTCAATTTCGATAATTTCCATAGAAATTTGTGTATTATTAATATTTGTACACCATTTCATAAATAAAATCAATGAATAGAGAATAAAAATTGTTTAGAAAAATTTAAAACTTAATTAGATACTTGCAGTTACCTAACGTTAATTTTATGATTAGTACGGTATTTTTAATTACTAAAAATTAAAATATTAAAATTAATGTCTATTAAATATTAAATTCCAAAAATAAATTAAGCCCTGAAACATTTTGAAAATCAACAGAAAATTATAAATTACTAAACATGGCTAATCTAATATCACAAAACTTGGTAAATTATAAATGATTACTTGAAAGCCTTATATAGTGGACGAAACCAGCAAACATAAGACAAAGGCGTGAAAATGGCGACCGCAACCAACGAAAACGCGAAAATACCACTTCCGCCATCAACTCCAACGCACCACGAACTCAAACCTCCGAGTAAATTCATTAATAAGACACCGATATAATCTATTTTTGCCAAACATATTTAACATTAAAAATAAAAACTGCGATCAAAAATGTTTTAAAAAGAATATACGTACACAACCATAGGTAATAGACTAAACGAACCATTTTCTGGAATTCGACGGGTATATCAACATTAATGTCCTGATAGAAGCATGGAGTGCACGGACATATTTTTGGCAGCGGAGGGAAATTGTTTTCGCGTATCACATACGGAGCGTTCCTCAACGCCTCCTCACGCGCCGCCAATTCCGCCGCCTTTCGCTCCAATTCTTCCTGCTTTCGCTTTAACTCGTCTGCCATTTGATTTTGATTGGATTCCATATAAGAAGGTGGCGGTTGTGGTGCCGTCTTGTTTGGCGTGTTTGCGTACGATGATGTGTTTATAACGGCTGGTTCTTCACCGCTGCCAACAATTTGCGATCCGTGTGATCGAAAATTCTGTCAAATTAATGGGTTATTAGCAATAAGTCATAGCATATGTTCCATCGTATTATCGTAAATCACTTACAGATGGTTTTGTGGTTTGATTAGCGAATGGGTTGTACTCGTCGATACCTGAATGTCCATTCAATTGGCGATTTGTGGCTTCGGTTATCGATGGATCCTAAAAATGGTTATTGAATTAATTCACGTGTTGTTCACATTATATAATAGATATGTTTATAATACCGCAAACGGATCACTAAAAGGATTAACATTGAAACCAGACATTATTATATCAATTGATTATATTAATTATTAATAACGTTATTTAGATATAAATTAGATATGTATTGATTCAATTAGACCACAATTATTATGTTGTTAATCATAATTAATGAATAAACAGTTTTCATACTATTAATGCAATGTTTAACTACGAATGAATGTCTCATACATTTCATTACATTTACTGTTACTATTGTACTGGTATATAAAATATAAGATAAGCTTATTTTTATTCTAGGGATGTCCCAAACCCGAAACGGGGAGCCATTAAGGGTCTAGAAGTTCGCTGAAAATTAGACCAGTTTAAATGTTGAACATTTTTGGTCATATTTGTCCTCTCTTTAAACTAATGAGTTTTTGTGCTTTATGGACACTAATTTGAGAAAACTTCAAGAATTAGTTCTTAAAAATTATTTTTGAATAAATCTAGATTTTTTTAGCTCACTTTTTTATATAAAAGTTGAGCTTATGGATTTGACCATGTCTGTCTGTTCGTCCGTCTGTCTGTTCGCAGTCTTATCATAATAAAGGGATTTGGCTTATTGCCATCTTAAATTAGAATGTAATATATTTGTGACATAAGTATACAATAAACTATGAAATTTGAGCTCTTTATGAATGTTTCGTTCTTGTTTCAATAAATAAAGTAAAAAATTGGACATTCATTAGGGAGTAGTTATTGACTAATTCAAATGAGCATTTAGAAAATTTCATAGCTTCCCCAGAACGCAGAATTCTGGGACAACCTGTTATTATTAAATCTCTACACTCGAAACTCACTCGTCAGTTTATGTACATTAAACTATGAACGATAAACTCGTGACATGATGTTGTTATTTGCCTATTTTTAGTGAACTATTCAAAATATCAGCAATAGATGGCAATTTGTCAACAACTTAACATTCTTTATTTACAATGCATAAAATTTATTTGTTAGTTCAAATAAAATGATTAGAAAACTAAACATGTATAAGTAATAACTAAAACCCGGTAAATATTTTATTTTTATAGGTTAAAAATATTGATTTAAAAGTCAAAATATTGAATATATATTTACTTAAGACAACTAAAATAATGATTTATAAAAAGTTAATTTCACTAATTTTTACTTATTTTTTATTGATAATTAAAGTAAGGAAAATATTTTATTTTATTTACAAAAATATTGGATATAGAAAAGATTATTAAGCCAAAATAATGAATATAATATTGAATAAAAACGATTAAAATATTTATTTATATTTTAAAGTTTTAGTTAGCTTACACTTACACTTAGCTCTGATAAATACTAGTTTTTCATGATATATGAGAATAAAAATTTTTAATAGTACTAAAACTCACTAAATTTTATAGAAAATTTTTGGAAAAAAGTCTACAGTATTATATTTGGTATCCGCTAATTCATAAATTATTTAAAATACCTGAAACATTATTTCGGGCTTTAGGCTTAAATTTCTATTTTAAATTTAATGATTGTTTAACCAAATACGATTTTTAGATTAATTAAGTTCTATTGGATTTACCTTCTAGTTAACCGGCTTTTAACTCCATTAATGTATATCAGGTTATAATTTGCATGCGTTAAGCCAACCCCTTTTTTGCCTTAATAAAAAAATAATAAATAATTATAGTATTTTTTAATATTTAAATTTTATTCGAAATTATATTTTATAAAATATCAACAATTTAGATAATGAATAGGGCTTTGAAAATCGTTAGAAAAAGGGTACAAAATCGTTTATTAATCATTTCATAAAAGGCCTAAAATCGTTTAATAAATCGTTTGAAAAAAATTTAAATCATAGTTACAAAAATGAGTTATAATGAACAATCATGTAATATATTATGTTATCTTCACTTAATGTTCTTCTAATGTCTCTAAATAATGGATTATATTTCGAAAAATATCTTTTCATGTCGGGGAAACTAAGGGACAAATTCCACAAATTTTTTTTGCAATTAATTGTCATCTTCTTGAGTGAAAGAAAATCAGATTTGGATTTTAAAGGTTTAGTAAGCCTAGTATTATCCTTAAATTTTAAATTTACACAAATTTTGTTATACAAAATGGAAATCGTTCGAAATTTTTAAATTCGTTTGATGTTTTTAAAATCGTTTGGATCGATTAATTCGTTTATTTTATTTTTAATTATTTTGGTTCTACATTTCACATAAACTTGTTTTAAAATGAAATTATAACATTTTAACGAATTCGTTAATTATCGATTTTCAAAGCCCTAATAATGAAATCAATCAGAAATTGTAGGTCAAAAATTATATTTATACCTAAAAACTCATTTTACTGAATTCTTTATATTATTATTACAATTATATATTTGCTACATCTGTTAGTTGATGTAAAAATATTAACTACCGTTGATTAATGATACACAAGTTAATCTATAGTTTGACTAATTTTTCTTGAATAACCGGAAACTTGTAAAATTTCCCGGAATGGTTCTAACCGTTTACAGTTTATTGTTTAAGTTTTACGAGAGTTAGGATTTGTTATGTTTTTAAATGATAAATTTTAGTGTTTGTTTTAAATTAGTGATCGAGTGATATGATTATTGATATGCGACGCGAATCGCGATGTATTTCTTCAAATATTGTCCATTTAATCGCTGGTCTAGTGATTGGTTTTGCGTTGTGTTCGCAATTTCGCACATTTCGCTATCAATGGAAAGAGAGTTCATTTTGTCCGTTCGTATCCGTTGATAATCAACAAACAGATGAAAGGCGTATCGTTTCCGACCAATTGATCGGCAAAATCAATCAACAAATTAATGGTCGAAATTTATTACTAATCGGCGTTATGACAGCCGAGAAATATCTTGATTCACGCGCACTCGCTATATATGAAACTTGGGCCAAAACTTTTGACGGAAATATCATATTCTTCTCGAGTTCGTCGTCGAGGTAACATATATATTGAAATTTAATCAATTTGATGCGTGATTTAGCGTAATCTCATATTTAATAGATCGGACTATGGTTTGCCGGTTATAGCGCTTCCCACTGTTGATGACTCCTATCCGCCACAGAAGAAATCATTTTTAATGTTAAAGTTTATGTACGATCACTTTATCGATAAATTTGAGTATTTTATGCGCGCTGACGATGACGTATACATCGATATTGAAAAGTTAGACCAATTTCTTCGTTCGATTAATTCGAGTAAACCTCAATTTATAGGACAAGCAGGAGTTGGAAATAAAGAAGAATTTGGTCAATTGAATCTTGATTCGGATGAAAATTTTTGCATGGGTGGACCGGGAGTCATATTAAGCCGAACTACGCTCCAAATGTTTGCCAAAAACATTCATCATTGTCTTAAAAATTTATATTCCACTCACGAAGACGTGGAAATCGGTCGATGCGTTCGTAAATTTGTTGGAATTCCTTGCACGTGGTCTTATGAAATGCAACACCTTTTTCACCATAATTCGAGCGTTGAAAAGAGTTTTCAAGTTGGACAGACTCAGCACAAACAAATTCATAGGGCCATTACTATACACCCAATAAAAACATCTTTAGTTATGCGCAAATTGCATTTACACGTGAAAAATAATCAAATTAAAAATGTTAAATATAAAATACTAAAACTTTATCGACAATTATTCGAAACAATCAACAAATTGGCAAATATTTCTGGCGATACTCAAAACACGAAACTCGAAGAATTTCACGCAACAAACGCTAATCTTTTTGGTCAACCTATAAGTTTTGAATCAATTATAGCAAGAGATAGTTATATCCCATGGGATTTTATATATCATAGTATTTATTTTTCATCGAATACTAACCCTAAAAGACACGTTGAAAGTCATATTATGAAATCTATGGAAAACAATATACACGATATAATGACTATTATAAACAATTATTCCAAACAAAGAGGCAGAACAATGGAGTTTAAAAATTTGTATTATGGTTATATGAGAATCGATCCATTAGTTGGCGCCGAATTTATTCTTGACTTACTTATGGTGTACAAGAGATATCGCGGTAGAAAAATGACTATTCCTGTTCGACGTCATGCGTATTGCATTCAGACTTTTTCAAATCTACAATTTAAAGAAATAGATATTTCTAAAGATGACGAGATTGTCAATATTATTGTTCCGCTTTCGGGCAGAACTGAAGCTTTTATACGTTTTATCGAAAATTTCAAGGAAGTTCACGCAATCGATAAATACATCAATTTGGTTGTGGTGTTATTTCCTGACGCCGAAACCCATTCTAAAGAACTAAATGAGGCAAAAGCTATCTTGAATGATATCGAAAAGCTGGGAATATCCGTACAGGTGGCACAACTCAGTGGCTTTTTTTCGCGAGCGGCGGCACTACAAAGAGGTTCGGCATTATTTCCACAAAATGCGCTCCTCTTTTTCATCGACGTTGACATGCATTTTACCGGTGAAGTTATTAACCGGGTTCGGCGTAATACTATACAGAATACTCAAGTTTATTTTCCAATCGTGTTTAGTCAATATAGTCCTCAATTTATACCATTGAAAGACGTCACAAATTTGCGATTGGATGATATTCGTGGTTATTGGAGACAATTCGGTTTTGGCATTGTTTCCATTTACAATAGTGATCTTCAAAGTGTTGGCGGGTTTAATGTATCGATTCATGGCTGGGGAATGGAAGACGTGAATCTATACGACAAAATAATTCACAGTAATTTAACGATTTTCCGCAGTGTCGATAAAAGGTTAACACATATTTTCCATGAAATTAATTGCGATCATACTTTAACATCGATACAGTATAATATGTGTTTAGGAACTAAATTGACGAGTTTGGGTTCCGCACAAGAACTTGCCAAATATGTCAATTTAAATAAATTTTTGAAATTATAGCTTTTAGTATTGAATCTCATTATTATTTAAGCAATTAACTCGTTAGTAAATACTTATTTTTAGTTACTTTAATACGATAGCTATAGCTTTTGTTTATGACTACATAGTTTATTTGTTACTATATTTAGCTTGATATTACAATTAATTTTTTTCATGATTTATTTAAATTGTAATTAAGAGAAACAAAAAATTTTAATTATGAAATAAATTGATAAATTATAAATGCAAAAAAAAAAGATAAGCGTTGAACAACTAAACGGTTAGAAACGATTAGTGCGAGTATTTCTGGTGCCATTGTTGGGACAATCGGAAACATTCTTCCACCAGTCGCACAAATTTGTTTTTATATTAAATACTGTTCTATCGGGACATTTATATTCATACGCACTAAATGATCCTTCCATTAGCGTTTGCACGCACCTATAAAACTTTTGGCAATCATTTGGATGTCTAAACATGCCCGCACTTTGGCAAACAAATTTTACATTAGAATCAGGTGTTGTGTTATTAGCAGCTTCTGTAGTGGAACTTGAATCTGGCATAACGGAAGTGCTTGCACTAGAAGGTGGGTGAGTGGCAGCCCACGGCCATTTGGTGGTCGAAGAACTTGAAGCCCATGGCCATTGCGAAGATGTGACCCACGGCCACTTTGTTGTTGTTGATGATGATGATAAGGGAGTTGATGATGATGAGGATGGTGGTGATGGTGATGATGATGATGATGCCCACGGCCATTGAGGTGACGAAGTTGATGTTGTCGTTGATGAAGATGTAGTTATTGAACTTTGAGGCGTTGATGATGTGGAAGTTGAAGGGCGAACCCAAACCCATGGTTGTGTACTCATTGTAGGTTTACTCCATGTCCACGAGGAAGCTGTCTGCGTTGATGAAGGAGCCGAAGAGGACGATGATGGAACTTCATCTTCTGTCTCTATAGCTCCAGGCATTGGCATATTAACTTTTGCACTTTTAAAAGTTTTTTGAATTGCATTTAATAATGGATATTTCGGACCACATCGTCCAGCGAAGTCATCAGTTTCAACAGACCATATCATACCACCCGCTAATTGCATCGCTTTTATATATTCAGCTTTTATTGTAATGCTTTCCACGTCATCATATCCAACCCATTGTCTATCTTTATAAATATAAGGCGCCAAATAGTAAGGATCGCGTACTTCTGTCCACGTTTGTGTTTTTCGCATTTCGCAAATCTTAATATTAATTTTATTTGATTAAGAATATATTGAAACAAAACTGTATGTTTTATACTAACTTCGTTATATCCCAATGAACCTGCTTCTCTAGTATAAGGACCCGCCTGTCCTTTTTGTGGTGCAGGTGCGCTAATTTTATTCATGTCTGCTTTTTGTAAAGTGAATGATCGACCATAGGTTCCCATACCCATAACGATTTTGCTTTTTGGTGCTCCTTTCGATATCCAATAATTTATTGAGAAGTTCTAAATATAACATAATTTTACACTAGTTTATAATATGGAAATAGACTTAATCGAGAAAATTTTTAAATTCATACCACATTGGATAATCTATCAGTGGGATCATCTAATTCATCAGGACGTGGATATAATGGAGAATTGTGACCTATAAAAAATTTAAAATTCATACTTATTTTCGATTGAGCATTGGAATATTGGAATAAGAAATATTCAAAGTTAAGAAATTTGCTAAAATTGTTTAATTAGACCATATTTACGAGGCTTTTATATTGAAAGTCGAACTTTGCAAAATGAAAATAGCAGTGAAACTTGCTTGGCGTTGCCTTCCAAATTGAAAAGTGAACTTTCTTTTTTGAAATAGCATTAGAGCGCGTAAAGGGTTTACACATATTTCACACAGATGTGAGTTTTAGAATAATATATGATTTATTTAATTCAATTATGTCAGTAATGAGTTATGCAATGTAATATTCAAAATAAAAATATAGAAACTTTCATGACTTGAAAACTAATAGTGCAGAATGGCGACCACATGCGCTATTATCATTACAATCTCTCATGCGATTGGGAGTTCAGGTCACTTTCCATTGTATTAAACAGTATAAATTTTATTTTTCACATTAAAAAATTTATTCTCATAAAATGGACGACGTTTCGACGGCAGATTAATTTATATTACGAAATAAATAAAGTTATAAAAGAAAATGTGTAAAATACCTGTTTTATTTTCCCAGCCTCCGTGATAATCGTAACACATTACGTTAATAATGTCTAGATATCTATTCAAACATAATAAAAACTAGATTAATTAAAGGTTAAATGAAAATATATTACTTAATCACATAAGATTTAGATTTGGTATTTAAGAATAAAATTACATATAAATTAATTTTAAATATTAATATAGTATCATATTTGGAAATGTTGTACAGAAGTGATTTACTAAATAAATGTCTCGTGTTATATAAACTTATAAATTTTTAAAGTAAAGCGGTAATAAAAAATTGAATGCAAGTATTTTTATATAATTATTCATATAAAATAACTTACTGAGAGACTTGTGGAATATCGTATGCTGGATCAATAAACCATTTTCCAGCTGAAACAGCAGCGGTTAACAAATATCCCCGCGGAGTAAATGCTTCCTTAAGTTCTCTTAATAGTGACACGTAATTAGTTTTATCTTCAGGCTTTCCACCTCTTGAGGCTGGATATTCTATAAAGTCATACAAAAACAATCTTTACTATAATAAATTCAATTGTTATCGCTATAATTACCCCAATCAAGATCTAAACCATCAAAACCATATTTTTCAATAAAATTGACGACACTCTCAATAAATATTTTTCGGGCCTCTGGTTGTGCCGCCATATTTGAATATTTAATGGATCCCTCATTCCATCCTCCAATTGCTATTAATGTTTTTAAGTTTTTATTTGTGTTTTTCAAATTATTAAATCTTTCAAAAGCTCCTTTTCCATAATTTTCTTTTAAGTCATAATATGGATCTAAAGACTTTATTCTATAATCATATCCGAGACCAGCAAATGAGTAAATTAAATGGCTATTGATAAAAATATAATTTTTATTAATTGCTATTTTGTCATATTACTGTATATGAATTTTGGAGATGAATAGTACCTGCATAAAAATGGATCAATGTTCTCCACAGGAAATTTTCCATTACCCGGTCTATACACAGACCAACTTCCATAATAACATATTAATTTCATGTCATTTGTATCTAAATTTAAATATTACAGTTTTATTGATTATAGAAGCACTAAAATATTGGAAACTAACTTAGCAGCGATAAAATCTCTTTAAATTATACAGAAAAACCAATGATCATGAGTTTCTGGTAATGTTATATTGTATGTATATTACATACGTAAAGCTTTGTATGTAAGCTTATTTATAAACATTTAATCTTAAAGACTTGAGTACAAAGAATTAGAATACCTCACAAAATGTATTATAAAGTTATATTCTTATTTATGAAGTTGTATTAATTTTTATTTACTCTTTTATTGAATAATTTAAATTTATATAAGGATAATACATTAAAACAATTTGGGATTTTCGCCACAAACAAGATAGAAATGCTGAAACATCTAAAATTATATATAAAACTTTAAATGTTGAATTTAAATCGCCCAAGAATTTTCTGAAAATTAGCAAAAAATGTGAATGATTTTTTCACCTTTTTTCACAAAGAATAATTTATTCTTTTACACGCACCTACAGACATACAATCGTGTACAGACAACTGTTCTATTCACACACTTTTTAACTCTTTTATAACTAAACAAGATTCAAGCAATAGGGCAATGCTATTTCAAGTTCAAGGTATAGGTCTATAACCTAAATAATTATTATGGTTTAAACTTTTTATGAGTTTTTTGAACTTGTTTTCATTTTAAACATATTTACATGTTCATCAACAAGTTTAGCGTTCAACTGGAATATTAGAAAAGTGAAAGTTTATAAAAGTAACTCAGGTGTAATAAAATCCTTGCAAATAAAAATAATAATGATATTTTCCAGATTTCAGAAAGTTTAAATGCAAGCAATAAAACAGGGGTATAGAACTTAAATATTAACTTAAATAAATTGCTAAATAATTCATTGTTTAAAAATTTTATCATAAAATAATAAAAAAGTCACATTTAATCAAAAATTTAATGTAAATAAATTTTATTTTTTTCATAGTTCGAAGCTTGCAACAATGAAACTTTAATAACAGCAATTTAAATAATTTTGGCAGACACTTCAATATTAAGCTTTGAAAATTATTTTTAATACGAATATAAATTATGTTGGTTTCAAATATCCCTTAAATATACATAGCATACCAGAAACTAATTAAATATAACCAGTGATGCACACGCTCGGCGCTCGATTTAAGAGAATTTTGCCATTATTTATATGCCGAGACCGTATAAATATAGCAAAAATTTATGTGTAATTAGGTATTAGTGTAACTGCATAAAATTAAAATTAATATAAGAGTAAAAAATAGTATGGAGGCAAAAAAACTAAATTTTCGCTTATCTTAAAATTTTACAGCTGCTGTGTCCTGAATGTTGAGTGGGTTTAATAAGAAAGTAAAAAAATTTGGTAGGCGGTAATCCCACTCCAGACACACTAATTTTACTAATTTTCTTTGGTCACCCAGAAATGTTTTAGTCAAAATCAATTTGTAAACTCTTAGTTAAATGTTAGGATGTTAGGATATGTTCAGTATATATATTCCAATAATTAGGGCTCTAGTTATAGTTGCATTTTTAACCGATTGATCACCAGTAAAAAATCCCATTCCATTCTGAAAAGCGAAATAGGAAAGTTAATCCTTTTACTTTCTATAAAAAAACATCCGTATGTTTTACTAAATCTCAGTCAAATTCTAATTATAACAAGAACAACAAATTCATATAGAGCTTTCTTTTTCTTAGGTTAATGCATACATTTGTGACAAATTTATTAGTTTTTTAGGCCTTGATTAAAAAATGTC
The DNA here is from genome assembly GCA_034700185.1 of Phthiracarus laevigatus. Classification (NCBI taxonomy): domain Eukaryota; kingdom Metazoa; phylum Arthropoda; class Arachnida; order Sarcoptiformes; family Phthiracaridae; genus Phthiracarus; species Phthiracarus laevigatus. The sequence continues at coordinate 13,125 of JAQIXJ010000691.1, forward strand.
AAAGCCTTTTATTAATGTTAGAATTTGGTGAAATTTTTTAGCTCACTTTTAAAAAAGCGAGCTTATGGATTTGACAATGTCTGTTTGTCCGTCTGTCTGTCCGTCCGTCCCAGTTTTCGCAGTTTCATATTAATAAAGGGATTTTACCGATATTTTATATTATTAAAAGGAATTTGGTATCTTACAATCTTAAATTAAAACTAATTTATTTGTCAAATAAATTTACACCAAAATTGAGGTCTCTATGAATGTGCCGTTCTTGTTTAGTAATATAAAACTGCGGACATACAGATGGATAGTGTCCAAAGCATTTTTAAAAGTGGGCTAAAAACTGTTCAGTATGTTACACGGGAATATATTGGTTGGTATTCACGCGTAACAATCATAAAAATCAAAATCATATCTAAATAATGAATTTACATAATCACTAAAAACAAACGATATTAAAACTAAATAATGACCTGTTTTGTGCCATATAAATAACAATTAAAACGCTATTAAACATACTTTGGAGTTTATTTAATTTTATTTAAAAGGAATACCGATTCACTATAGAATACCGATTTAATGCGGACAGTGCCATCCATTATAAGTTGGTATTTGAAAATAAACTCAAAATAAAAATTACCGAATTATGGATTATTATTTAAAAAAGTATAAAAATTAGTTTCCGATTATCGTCGGATTTATAATCAGTTGTGAGTTCAAAGCTACAAATGCGTTACCCACAACAAAAATTAATTACACTTACCTAAATTTTTTACATCAGGCTTGTTGTGATCAGCACATCCATGTGAAAAAAAGTTATGATAAAAATGTAAATTAATGGCGAAAAATAAAAATAGATTAATATTTTTTAATAAAGACATTTTTGATTAAAATTGTTTGGGCGAACTGAAAACCGTTGATGTGAGCCGAAAAATAGAAAGTGAATGCTAAACTTGTGAAGATGACACTTGTTTGGCCCAGCCTTGCACTCGTTTAAACTCTAGTAAACCCGATTTTAAATATAATTGAACTCTTGTGGAAAGAATTTCATAGTTACCCCTTTTTGGATACCAGAAAGTTTAACGAACGGAAACCGGTTTGTCATTCAAGACTTGAGGTTCATCTTTTGAGTGCCATTTAAGAGTTCATCTTTTTATTTTGTGATCATATTATAATTAAAACGAATAAATGATTCACTATCTCTTAGAAATTATAGCGTGAAAAATATTACTTTTACTTCATTACTAAGTTTCAATACCTAATCAAAATAAGTTTGATTTATTCAAACTTTTTAAGCAAAAGAATATTTATTATTTATATAATTAAATTTACGTCAAAAACAAGATACAAATCAATTTAAAATACTAATGGTTTAATATCGATAACTGGTTAACCCCATCTGTAATGAGCATAAGCCTTATTCGCTTCGCACTGTCGATGCGTTTCTTGCTTCTTCTTCACAACTCTTCCCTCATTATAATAAGCTTCAATTAATTCGTTGGCCATAACTTCGGGAAAATGAGCAGTTCTAGGTCTGGGACGATCCCTAACAGTGTCTATCAACCACTTCATGGCCAAATTGCGTGCAGCAAAATCTGGTAAAGGATACGGCACCTGATATGTCGCACCACCTCTTTTGATTGAACGCGTTATCAACATTGGTTTACAGTTGTCTATTGCTTTGTGGAATATAACTAATGGGTTGCACTCGATTTTAGCGGCATCTTCTAAATGACCACTACTTAGAGCGGCATTATATTTCTGTAATTGTGTGTGTTTTATCGTAGCGAATGTCTGATCAACTAATAGCCTCATTATGGCTTTCTGTCCCCTTTTCATGGCTTTCGATATGAATTTGGCTACAGTTGGATCATAAAATAACGTGTAAACTTCGTGCGATTGTGCCGAACGAATGCCTGTGTATAGCATATGCTTGTAATCGCTGTTCGCTATGTCTTCCAGTTGTACCACTTGTTTGTACTCTAATGGCATTAACCAATTGTGCGGCCATTTTGAGTGACGCACCGATATTAGGTTAATGGCAGGCACACCAACATTATACCACTTTAACAATTTGGCGCAATTAACTAATGTAATCATTCCACTAATATATATGTTTAATTATAGAGTGAACCACGTTTTTCTATTCATTTGTTTATAAATATATAACCATAAATGTAGTAAACATTCCCATGCGTCTCATTGTCTGTTTAGTGAGAAATAAAAATATGTATGAAACTCAAATCCATACATTTAACTCTACCTTTAACAAAACAAACAAATTCAATAATAGAGTTTACTTATCAATTTTTTTTATCTGACTGCCAAAAGCAGATATGGTTTTAGGTTTGTCTGTCTGTCTGTGCACTCTACTAGTAATCATACCTGTTTGTTTCGCTCAATTTAAAAATAAAAAGATTTTCAGGGTCAATAATCGGTTCAAAATATCAAACATTCGCGTCAAAAAGGACAAAATTCGGGTCAAAACAGCCAAAAATCGAGTTGAAATGGTGATTATATGGGTAAAAATGGTCAAAAAAGGCTTGAAATATGGAAAATACGGGAACAAATGGTCAAAAATAGGGTAAAAATGTCTAAATACCGGTATAAAAGCCGATTAAATGTCAGTGGCATATACCATTTTTACTAAATTTTAATATAGAACTCTAGTATAAATTAAATAAGTATAATAGAACGGAATATTCCGTTTTTCAATGGCATATGTCGTTTCAACTGAATCTTTTATAAATTAATTATCCGAAAATATAGTGGAATATTTTGTTTCATAAATAATTTGGGACATGTCGTTTTATATACGAAATAACTAACGTAATAATTCAGAATATTCTAAAAAATATTATAAAATAATGGTTGGGAGAGAAAGCAAGCGACAGTTTACTAACTAAAATTTACATTACAAAGTCAGATATTAAGACCATTCTATCTTATATAAATAATTAATCTTAAAATCTTTATTAAGCCAAAAATTTCTCGAATTCTTTAATTATTAAACTGTTGTAAAGGCTAACCCTAAGTCAAGTTTGTGGAGAATCGATCAAACTTTACATTTTCCTGTGTTAGATACTTATCCAAAAGTAGGAAAGTTCAGGGAATATTTATTGGTGATAATTTTAAAAGATTGTGATTCATATAAGAAAAGTTTTAGGACGTATTTCAATCTTCTTCAAAAAAAATTGAGGAAAAAAATTTGTCAGCAGGTCATAGATTATCTTTTAAATACGATGAGTTGCAAAAATTTTGAGAAAATACTGACGTGAATGAAACCCCTCATATTAGGCAATGATTAGAGCATGAGGCACATTGAACCTGATTAAAACCTTGTCCAAAATTCTGGAATAATAAATTTTCTGCGAACTTATTTGAAAATTCTTACTAAACTTAAACAATTAATGTGCGTTTTTTTTCTTAATAAATAATTAGTATCAGTTTAACATTCACTACAAATATTCGCTAAAAAATAGTTTAAAAAAATCAAGCAAATATGAATATATGTGTTTATTTGATGAAACGTTTTATATGAACATTGTATAACCAAATAACCATTGAATGTTTCAATCGATGTTTGATGATATGATATGCATTTGTCATTCACTCATATTTTTAAAAGTAATCGTATCAGTGTTTAAATGTGATTATTATTGTTTATGATTAGTTTATCATATAATATCGATAATGTCAATGTCAGAAACAGGATTGATATTACGTAAACGTCAAAAAAGTGAACGACAAACGCAATCGCAATCCAAATCACTGCGAATCCGATCCGCATCTGTTGGTAAGTGACAGTAATTCAAATTAAATTATAATAGAAGTTAATGAGTTTGGATGGTTAGGCCGTTCTCGTGATTACGACTTGCGATGCAGATATTGGGCATTTCTTTTCGATAACTTGCATCGCGCTGTGGACGAAATATATCAGAATTGCGAAAAAGACGAATCTATAGTCGAGTGTAAGGAAGCGATACTCGTTCTCGACAATTATACGCGAGAATTTCAAGCGTTAATACAATGGCTAAACTTGAATATCGATTACGAGTCAACGCCACCACCGAATCGTCCGAACTCTCTTGCGTGGGAAGTAAGGAAATCATTGCCAAAGCAAAACACCTTTTGGAACACTTTTTTCAATCGTAACCGTAAGTTTTATATGTTATATCATTTAATTAATATGTTTTCTAATATATACCACCAAATTTTAAACAACTAATAAGGTTTTTAGGGTAGGATATGGTTTTAGTCACTTTAAATTACACGTAAAAATAATTTGATACCTACCGTACTGTTATAATATTTTTAATTTTATCCCAAAATCGAATAAACTTTAACAATATCTCTTAATAAACTCTAATAATTATATGTCATGTTCTTTTGTAATTTAAGAAACCGTTTTTATGATCTAATTGTATGTTCTAAGTATTAATATTCATACATATTGGTGATGTAGCAACTTATAGCCGGCCAATAAATTACATAGATTAGCGTAATATTAGTGTTTTGATCGCATTCGCATGCATATAACATTATAATCACATAAAATGCAAAGCCATGTAAAAATATTAAAAAACTCATTTTTAAATGACGATAATATAAATGGCAAACTTTTAACTTACAGTAAATTCTATCAATAATGATGGGAAATCTAAAAACGAAAATAGCGATATTAAAGAAAAAATGGTTCAAAACAATGATAAAATAATAGAGAGTGAAGTGCAAAATTCATGCAATGAAACCAATGATAATATAGAAACTCAATCAGTCAATGAAGAAACTGATTTAAACCAGCAAAACATTGATAAACAAAATGATTGCGATCAAACAGTTTGCCCATCAGACGAGTCAACAATATTGTGCACACATTCTTCGCCCACAACTACGAAATTATCAAAACCTCTTAAGTATGTATTATTTTATTTTTTAGGCTTTACGAGCATTAATGAATTAAGTTTTCGAGTTGATTGTTCGCAAATTATGATATATAAATTATATTATTTTAGACAAAGTCTTATGCAGTACAAATAATTTTATAATACCAATTTTTTTATTCGGTTAGTTTTTATTTATATTCTGTTTCCAGATATATTTTTGAACTTGAAATTTAAATTTTTGGACATTATAAAGCTTTTTAAATGGCCTCATACAGAGCTTTTTATTCTCTACTATATAAGAAAAAATTCTTCTAATTATTATTAATTGTTGTTGCAATTTAGTCCATTAGCCCGAAGTTTCAAATCAAAACTATACACAACGGCAGCGGTAACGAAACCTTCGCAAACAGCTAATAATAATGTTAACACGCAAGTGTCTCAAAACATTCCATCAACAACGCCATCACCAAAACTATCGACTACACACTTACCTAAGGCAACCATTAAAGTTATTTTGAATCATAAATCTGATATTGATAATAAATCAAAAAATACGGCCACCAATAACGAGCAAACACCAATTAAATCTTCTGTTTCTGCTTCTGATTTAAGACTAACAACAGCTCGAATTGAGAGTAGAAAACCTCCGCTTCCTGTTATTAGAAATAATTTTATTAAAGAAACCAATTCTTCGCGAGCAAAAAATATAAAAAATGAGATCAATAATAATTACTTAAAAAAGAATAATATACTAACTGCGAAAAATTCAAAAGAAAATATTAATCAAAATCGTAAAAATAGTACTATAATTTCTAGAACAAAAAGGATTAAAGACGCGGACGGATTTGAATTAGTTAGAGGTCGGCAAAGATTTAAAGCTTCTCCGCCCAAAGTGATTATAGTCGAAGATGAAGCTGTCATTAAGACTACTGCTGATGGAACTGTGATTGCTGTTACAGCTTCGAGTCAAACTAATAGTGATTGGCAACCGTTATCTCCAGGTTAATATCAATATAAGCTAATTTGCTTAGATTTAAAATAGTTATTTTGTGAGCTTTTATTTTACTTTCTGATTGTGTTATAGACCTGTTTTCTTCGTGGCCTCCGCCTAACCAACGCGAATCCGATCTTTTACGAACTCCTGGTAGAGCTCTTCAGATGCACGAAAAACTTTCTTCTCCTTCTAGGAAGCGATCGATTTCAGAATCATTTCGAATACATGAGGAAAAGTTAGCGAAAGCACAGGAAGCGAGAGAGAAGTTTCTTGAAAAAAAGGCGCAACGGTTCAAAGGAATTGTCAAAAAAGTATTTTTTTATTTCTAATCAGATTAACAAGTTAATATTGTTTAATTTTTAACAACGCTTAAAGTTTAATAACTATTTTGATTACTTGCTATTTTGTATGAAAAATTGGTTTAGATTAATCGTAGCAAAAGAGTTATACTTAAAATAATTTTATGGGTTTATCGATGACAATATTTTAACTAAACGTTAATATTTCATTTTTAAATCAGGTCGAAGAAATGAAGAATAGGAAAGAAGAACAACAGTTGCAATTAAAGTTATCGATGGAAATGAAGCTTCAAAAAGCTGAAGAGAAACGAAAACAACAATTAAGACAAATAGTGAGAAAAGCTCACGATGAAGAATCGAAAGTTAACGAAATACAATTCATCAATACAATGGAAGCGCAAAATAAGAGATACGAAATATTAAATAAAGAAAAGGATATTGAAATGCGTTTGGCGGACATACAGGAGGAGAGACAACGAAAATTAGAAGAAAAGGCAGCTAAAGAAACGGCAGCTGAAGAGAGGAGAAAAGCGCTCGAAGAGGAAAGACAGGCTAGAATTAATGAATTACAAGAAAGAAGAAAATTGAAAGATCAAAAAATCGAGCAGCAATTGCTGGAAAAAGAAAAAGAAAGACTTGAATTGGCGACTCAAAAAGTATGATTTTTGTTTAATTATAATTATTTTGTTTTTTTTATGTTTTAAATAATTTAATGAAACGCGTGTTAGGCGTTGGATCGTCAATCGCGTATATCAGCAATTAATGCTTTGCATCAGGCAAATGTTGAAGAGTTACAGAAAAAGATACAGCTAAAGCAAGAGGAAAGCAAACGAAGGCATGAAGAAAATATGGAGCAAATTAGACAAAAAGCGCTTGAATTATCCGTGAAAAAGTCATCTGCTGGTAATGATGACGCGCCACCGTGTACTCCATATGACACTATGAAAATGTGCTCACTTTGCAAAGTTGTTATTAAATCAGAAGTATTTCTATTTGGTCATCTTAGAGGTTGGTTATAGATTAACGTTATAATATTTTGTTTAACCGAATAATGTTACCTAAAAACTCGAATGTTTACTAAATTCAATTTAAGTGGTTTAAGGTTTTTTGCTAACTTAAATGCAATTACAGTAATATTTGAATACTGTATCAGAACTTATAAATCAAGTATTAAATATGCTTAATTGTGTTTATGATTAGGTAAAAAACATAATGACGCGATTTGCGAACAAAATAATGGACAAATACCGACCAGTGAGGAACTCGAAAATTATAATTTAAAACATATAATTGAAGCTCCGATGCAATCGGAAAACGATATTAAAGCAATGCAATTTTGTGATAACGAAAAGTTAAAATCATCGCGAAAAAAGTTAAAAAAATTTAAACTGCGAATGATTGCCAAAGGAAACGAATATGAATCGAATTGGAAAGAAAAAGTAGCGAAACTTAGATCAATTCACAAAAACGTTAAAATTGGTAAATTATTAAAGGTTTGTAATTATATTGGATTCTATTAAAATTTTTTAAATTTTACTTCAACTTTTATTCACTGATAGAATTTAAATATGTTGAGCGAAGACACCCAAATAACGGGTCAATGGCCTTCAAATATGATTCACAGTCTTGAGCGAAATATTAACGAATTGGAAAAGTCTTTTAAAGATAGTGCTGATGATGTGATTTATTTCTATTCGATTAATGGAATCGCAACCATTACTAGATTGTTATCTAGGATTTTAAACGGAACAAACGAAAGGCCGACTTCGTTGACAGATAGAGCATATTCTCGATTGGCTAACATTTATGAAACGCTTTGCATTAAACATTATGATATCAATTATTACACCCTTCAGTCCAATAATATGACGCATTTATTGGATATATTGATGCACAGAATTAATGTTTGTTTTCGCTTTTATTTTTATTTTATTCATGTTTAAACATTTTCCAATTTTACAGCTTCTCAATGCTAATTTAACGAATTCGTCATTTAATACTGGTTTTGATATTGTTATTGGCTCTTTGTGTCGATTATTGTCAACCGTTTTTTACTCTCTATATCATTATTATTCTTTAATTAACGATAAAACTGATGATTATTTGTTTTTTATCCAAACGATTCAAGAAGTTATCAGGTATTGAATGGTTTATTTCTATATACCTGTAAACGGGTTTACTCCAAAAATAAGCTTTAAAATTCTAATTGTATTCAATTCTAAAACTTAAACTTAGTTATTATAAAGATATATTATGAGTTTCTTATTAACTATTAGCATTTTGATGTTTAGGGATAACGGTTTTCGCTAACATTTCTAAAGAAATTAACAGCTAAATTTAGTGAAAAGCTATTAAAAATACGATTCACTGTAAAAATCTATAAATTAGCTATACGGTAATACGATTTTTTAGATTTATTATTATTACAGTTACATCGTTAAAATGGGAATGGTTGACAAGCTGTCGCTCATTATATCAAATATTCGTGGACCAATTGATGAATCAACAGAATTGGCATATTTTTTTAAACATATTATTTCGCTTTTTACATCAATATCTGATATATTGTCGTTACAACAACTTATTGCATTTGGAGTAACAATTAAAGATGAAACACAGTTTATGATGACTCTGCGAATGACGCATATATGCGGTGTCGTCTCTTTAATATACGGATTGCTATTACATTCAGGCGCACCCGTTAGAGGCGATAACAAGCCTCCAATCGCTTCGGCCCATGCATTAGAGCTCACATTAGAAGCCATTCAATTTATAAATCACATCGCATTACTTGATTTGAATATGATACAAGTATTTTCTTAATTATTAAAAAAACAAAATAATTTTGAAATTTGATAATTTTTTTTAAAAACAGTCAATTCTTGGCGGCGAAGGATTATCTTTTCAATTGAGGCATATATGCAGTTATCTTATATGGTATTGTTCGCAACATAAGGCTACACAATTGCTTCATGAACTGATATTACTTATTGGAAATTTCGTAGTTCTTAACTGTGAAAACCAGGTAATTTACACTTAAAATAAACTTAATTACTGTTTGACTATTGCATGCTTGTTGAACTAGTTTTAAAAATTTTGCTCACGTCGTCAGCAAATCACTTGAACTTGAGTTAATTAAAATCTAAAAATTAAAAAAGTCAAAATATTTGCTGAAATTAAAATACGATATAATCTTATATATTAATTAGAAAATTTGAAATATTTTGATTTTATGATTTAAATCTCGAAAATTTTTTGTAAATATACCATAAGTTTAATAAGTTTAGTTGTTTTACATAGATATGTTTTACAAGCTCGTGAAGTATACCACACATAAAATAAAGTTTAAGCGAAATGCCACACATACCATGTATAGCATTTATTATATTTTAAAGCGATAATTATTATTAAAATTGAACGAACAGACACTAATTCAAAGCGGACAGCGACCAACTGTTGTCCAACAACTTTGTTTACTTCCAATGGAATATTTCAGTAACGAAAAATTATCGCGAATATTATTTCCAACATTAATTGCCTGCTGCTTCAATAATAAAGAAAATCGAATAATACTTGAACAAGAAATGTCAACTTTAATGTTATCGACATTTATAGAGTCAACAATAGTCGAACTTCAGCTAAAAGCGGTTGACGCCGATCTAATGGGCAAATCAACACCAATTGGTAACTAATTCTAGCATTAATACGATATTTTTATATGGTAATATATACTTTTGTTTTTATGATTGTCAGTGGAAGAGCGATGGTGTTTTGCGGTGCGTTTTCCTAAAAACCGGTGGAATCAAGCGAGAGATTATTTTGAGTCTCAATTAAATACAAATTGTTAAATGCTTTAATTTTATGGGGTTTTTTTACATTTTATTGTGATATTTTTTATTACCTTGAAAAGAAACACTAATTTAATTTAATACTTGATAATGTTTTCAATTTGATAATAAATATTTCCACATTTATGTTCTTTAATATAATTTGAACCAAATTCAAAATAATCATTTTTTGTGATAAACTTATCTTCAAATTGTTCGACGCATTTCAGTGATCCATTCCACGCATCGAGAGATGGATTTTCTGCGATATTTATCGATAAATTAGATTTAAATGGACGTAAAGACGTGACATCTGTTTCAATTCTTTTGGCCAAACCTTCGATGTTAGCGCAACCGCCAGTTATATATATGTTTTCACTTATCTCAGTTCTGTTCAATTTTTGAATAATTTGTTCAACCATTTGCGTTATTCCACTTTGAGGGTAATTAATTAAGGAGTGCGGAGAAAATAGCAATTCAGGAACACGAATACGTTCGGATCCGATTTCAATAATTTCGGAAAACCCATGCCGTTTTAGTCTCTTCATTTCGAGGTCATATTCGCGTAACAGTTCATTTAAAATCCACGCATTCTCTCCTAAATTTGATTGTCTTAAATCTCTTACATAAGAAATCCATTTTGTTTCATCAAAATTTGTTGATTGTTGCCATTCTTTTATATCCTCTAAAACTATTTTCTCGTGTTCTTGTTTTGAAGTGAGTTTGGATTTCGTGAGTTTGATTTCGTAATTTAATTCATTCAAACGTAATCTTAAATCGTTTAAATTTTTAACGCCAGCATTTTGGTATGCTCTGGTAATTAATGCGGGATCAGCCAACTCCTCATCTTCGACGAGTTCCAATAATGTTTTCAGCTTTTTTCTTTGCTCTTCGAGTTCAATTAACTGTTTTTCGCGCTTATTAACTAAATTACTTTCGACTTTCGAGATCAATCGCTGGCAAGTGATAGAAAAATGTTCAGACTTTGAATTGCGAATATGTTGCGTTACGTCGAAATTCGATGATTTAAATCTGTTGGCATATTTTTGGTAATAAAATTCGTGGGCCCAAAGCACACTCTCTTCGTCATAATTTGACGAAAACTTGCAACAATTTTGAACTAAATATTCACACTTTGTAAATGTAAACTCTTGGCTGTGTTTCGGATATTTTAATTGCAATAATCGTTGCAAATAAAGCGTTAGATTAAAACCACCCAAATTGATTCGCGACGAATAATTTGGATCTAATTTTCCATCAATAATCGAGATTACGTGACACGTATAATGTCCTAAACATATTACCAAACAATTTTCAATATTCGGAAATTTATTATATAAGCTGAACAACGCATCGATTCCTATGAAAAGCGATGGAATTTGGTAGCACTCGAACAACTGTTCTTCCATATTAGATCTCGAGCACAATGGGACGCAAAGTGGTTCGTTAATGACGATCGGGTGTTCCACTGATGACGAATCGATTCCCAAATGCGTGAATATGTGATCGAAAATGGTTTCTTGCGCATCAAAAAGTGTGATCACATTACTCTCGAATGGCGACCTCAACAACCACTTCACTGCCTCTAAATTCGTGATATCATTTCCAACAATGATTTCTGGTTCCTTTTTTGCTCGTAATTTGCAAATCAAGTTTCGAAAAATCATCTTAGGTTTTGGTTGGTTAGCGAATCCAACTCTGCATTGATATGCACCTAATTATGCGTTAAGTTTTCATTTAAAACTATGTTTTATGGTTTTTCGCCGGCATTTCAATGCGCTTACCATTATCTATAACTATCGGACACAACGAACCTCTGTATGGATTATAATCATATATTTTATCGCTAATTATTGGCGTGTCTTTTAAATATTGCAAATCTTTAAAATTCATTTAAATGATGATTAGTTAACAATTAAATGAATCACGAAATCAAAATAAACACATTACTACACACTAAGAAAAATGATCAAATTATTTTATTTGTTTCATAGACCCCATAATGTAGTAAATAATTACAATTTTCAGAACCATAACACCACAGGTTTGTATGAGACCCGAACCATTTGGGGTTCAACCCAACCCAACCCAATCCTCAATCTTATTTATTTTTAAGCAAATTATATAAATTTTCAAATGATATCATTATAATATTTAATTTAAATATTTTAGTAGTATTCCAACTACTAATTATTATTTAATTATTAAAGATTATTAATATTTGGTTTATTCCTAATATTCACCAAAACTCCAAATTTTTGATAAATTCGCTATAACCATCAAATTTCCAAAAACAGTGTTTATTAAACCAAATTGATATTTAAAAGTATTGATGACAGAAATCTCATTTTCCTGACGAGGGAATATTTTCGACTGTGTTAAGCCGAATTTTTTGAAATCATTTTCATTTGATAGAAAACATTAAAAAATATGTTAGAAAAAAATGAGCTTATTTTCAATACTGATCAATCTGGATTCAATCTGGAAATTCCATCAACTCGGACACAATCGTTTAAAGGTGAAAAGTTAACAATTTGTGTGGCAAACTCTGTGAATTCAACAAATTCGTACACTGTTCAGCACGTAATCAGTAAAAGCGGCAAAGTTCTACGTAAGTTTTTGCTTTGTTGGCCTCAACAGAATGGAAAATTTGGCCCAATAGTACAAAAAGAAGTGGATGAATTACATCAAAAATGTCCAAATATTTACATTTGTTGCTCAAGTTCAGGTAAAATGTCCAAACAACTTGTTTCTAAATTCATTGAAAACGTTTTGGCTGAAAACATATTAATAGACTTCGCTTTAATTATTGATTCATGGAACGGGCAAACAGACAAAAGACTTTACGACTCTGTTTTTGCTTCTAGAGATGTAAATGTCACTATATTTACTATTCCACCTCACTGTACTTCAATTGTTCAACCTCTTGATGTGTTCTTTTATAGACAATTAGAAGTAATAATCAAGGCCATAACAAATTATGTGATTATTCATGAAATTGATTTTAATATTCACACAAGAAAATCGCAAATCTTGTTACAATCATTTGCACATAATCAATTATGCTCGGATAATTTTACAAAAATGGTTAAATACGATTGGTTTAAACCAAAATACGACCGACTTGAGAATGAACAATTTTATACCGTCAAAGAAATATGTTTTGAAAATATTATAGACGTTGATTGTAATGACAGCGGTAACATTTGTCCAGAAAAGTGTTTTTTATGGTGTAGTTGGTGTCGTACACCTCTTTGTTTTAATCACCTCTTCATAGAAAACTTTCACTATCATCCCTTAGATTAGAATTATTTAAAAAATAATTAAAAAAAACCAAAAATATATTCTCTAATTTTTCTACTTTTATCTACCTTTTTTCTCATTTTCGATTTCCCTTTTCTATGGAGTATGAAAGAAATCGCCTCCGAACAATCATTTGTTCAGATGTACTCCGGGTAACGCTAAACGATTTCAAATATTTATTTTAATACATTGCCACAGGTCTCTTGTACTTATTAGTCCCCCATTTGAAAATACTCATTATTTCCAGTACGGGTCGGGCTAGATGGGTGTGTGTGGGTATATCTGAGAGCCCTTAACCTTCTGAACATTTTGATATATCACTTGGGGGGTTGGGTTCCTGGTTTCCATAAAAATAATTTTTTTAAAAATTTTGCCCCTCAAACTTTTCACCCCTCCTGAATATTTTTTTAAAATTTTTTTAATTAAAACAATTAATATAAAATATGAGAGCTATTTTATTGAAATCCTACCCATTTAGTTGTTATTAATTTTTGAATTTTTTGTCCCCCATTTTAGTTGACCCCCTTCCTGTCTACCTGGACCCCCGATTTTCTAAAATTACCTTTCCTAAATTAAATAATAATTTTTAAGGGTAACCCCACCTCTCCATCACCCCCATTCGAAAGTTATTAATTTTCAAAGTTTCAATTTAATTTACTCCCCCTTTTTCTAACATATTTTTTAATGTTTTCTATCAAATGAAAGTGGTTTCAAAAAATTCACCTTAACACAGTCGAAAATATTCCCTCGTGAGCTTGAGCTTTAACACGTATAGCTTAAGCTCAAAACTGGAGCAAAATTGAGCTTAGCTTCAAAGATAAAATGTTCTCCTGAGCATGAGCTTACTTGTTTAAGAATGGACTTATATCTTAAGAAAACTTAAAATTCACAACTACAGGGTGTGTTCGGCTGCTATTGAACGACTTTATAACATATTATCATAGCGCGAACTTAAAATACATAGTTGTAAATTGAATTCTTTTTTAGTTTCGAATATTTCTGATAAACATTTACAATTATTTCATCTAATAATTAAAAATGCCTTAGATTTTATCTCATGAGGCAGATCTAATCTTTAAAACGCTTTCAAAAGGAATATCAACCAAAGATAATAAAAGATAAGCCGAAAAAGTTAGATCTTAACGTAAGCATAAGTTCTATTTATCGATCAGTAAGAAATATCGGCGAAACACGTAAACAAAGACAATTATCGATCAATAAGCCATTGTTTCAAAGAGTTAAATCCGTACGAAACAAAGAGAATATTTTAAAAGTTAAACAAATGGTTTCAAAAAAGAATCCCGACTCTTATCGAAAAATCAAAAAGAGGTTAAATCTAAGTTTGGACACTATTCACACCATCGTACACAAAGATTGCAATCTTGTAAAACGCAAAAAAGCAAAAGTACACAAACTTAAAGATTGTCACAAACAGAATAGAAAAACCAATTGCAGAAAGTTATACCAAAGATTATCTGGTGATAAGTGGGAGTTCATGGTAACGTTAGATGAGGCAATGATTTATGAGGATTACACTAACGGCAGCAGAAGAATTTGCTATATTGAAAAAACTAAGGATATTCCAAGTGATTGGTACCTTGAAAAACATGAGAACTTTACTAAAGGGTTTATGGTTGTGGGCGCACTTTCTGGTAGAGGTCCGTTGCCGTTGTTTCGAGTTCCAGCAAAGGCCAAAGTGAATTCGGAATTTTATATTCAAAAAGTTTTGAAGTTTTTAATCGAAGTCCATTTAACAAAATTGTACCCTAAAGATATGCATAAGTTGTATGTCCATCACGATAAGGCCACATCACATACCGCTGCGAAGACAATCGAATACATCGAAGAAGTTAAGCAAAGAATTGGCATATCTTTCATAACTAACTCAGAAATTCCAGTAAAATCACCGGATTGTATTCAAATGGATTTTTTTGGTTTCGGTTATTTAAAACAAAAGCTATTCTTAAGATGGTCCAAATGCTTAAACGGGGTTTGGAAAGCTATTCAAGAAGAGTGGTCTAAAGTTAGTGGTTCTTTGGTGAGAAAAGTATTTGAAAGTTGGAAACGAAGATTACGTGCGATCGCACAAAATTCAGGAGAACATATTGAAAACACAAAACAAATTCATTTGAAAAGAATACGCATTTAATATATTATAAATAAGTCGGTCAATCATAGCCGAACACCCTTCTGTATATCCTGTAGTTATAAATTTTAAAATTCATTCTTAACAACCGTAGCAGTAACAGGCGACACTACTTCTAATATGTAGGAAAAAAACTCTTCAGAGTCTTCAACAAACTTATCTTTAGTTTTAATAATCCAAAAATTATTTGAAGATTTCATTT